>JAVGVS010000005.1:4703592-4967042 GCA_032718565.1 Distichodus sexfasciatus
GAGCGCGGCGGATCCGTGAGCCGGGGTCCGCATGCTTAGCAGACTCTTGTGCCAATGGGGAGGGAGTAGGGGGTCGGGTGGGCTGGTCTGGGGGTGTGATGGCTTCTGCTGTTTACTCTCCTGTCTAGAATACAGACCAGCCATGACTCCACTGGCATCAGCGACCATAACAGCCCTAATCACCAAACCTTTTAGTCGATTCAGTTTATGGAGGTCAAATGATCCTGGTGATAACCATTTTAGAGATGACTGGGATGACTCATTGGGTCATTTACGAGCCTTGCTGAGAGGTTTATCCGCTGGGTTGTAAGCTTATATCCACTGCATGTGCATTGTTAGTTCCATTATGTGTGTATTTATTCTTCATTCACCTAAAAAGCATGTGTAGAGGCTTGTGTTATGTTACTTTACTCATTATCCACTTTACCCATTGGCACAGACCAAAAGTAAGAAATGCTTAACCTGACCCCAAATTATGAATCTATTTACAACATTCCAATTTCATTCCTTCATCCATTTTTCGAACTGCTTAATCCCTATCGGGTTCACAGGGACCGGAGCCTATCCAGGGAACTACAGGCGCAAGTTGTGGACCAACCCTGGGCAGGCACCAACACACTGCACACTGAACACCAGCACACTCACATAATCCCATTCTCACTCACACCTCACGGGGCCAATTTAGAGTCGCCAATTAACCTACAGTGCATGCTTTTGGACTGTGGGAGGAAACCGGAGCACCCGGAGAAAACCCACGCAAACCCGGGGGAAGCATGCAAACTCCACGCAGAGAGGCCCTACGGCCGACCCGGGGTTCAAATCCAAGACCTTCTCGCTATGAAGCGGCGGTGCTAACCACTAATCTAAACATAGACAACAGACAACATAAACCCAGGCCAAGCTTAAACTATGACCATATTAGTGGTTTACCTATAATTACGTGATACACAAGCTCAGTAAAAGAGGTGAGTTACAGGGAACTGGCATCTATATGAATTAGACTAACAATGGTAAACCACAAAGCACCGTGCAGAGCCAATCCATTAACCAAATGTAATATTTGGCTAAGAACATGAACATGAAAAGTAGAAATACAGAGATAACAACTGTAGCTATAACAAGCAATCACCCAGAACTTAATGAATGTGATATACATACTTGAGAGGTGAGGGATTATAACAAATAAGGTTCTCATACATCTAGATACACACCTGGTGCTCTGAGCAGGCAGCCAGTAAGGTACACCCAAATGTCTATATTACATTCACCAACTCCAAGACCATAATTGTAGGCTGAGTACCGCATCCTAATTGTCTGTCTTTCTACTTGTAGTTTAAAGTGTATATTCTATTTCTATATTGCCTATTCCATGTGCCTTATTTGTTCTTTATTCTTTGCACTGTTAAAACTGGAGCCACATTGTCTCGTCTCTCTGCATTCTTGTACAGAATATAGCATGAGAGATGACAAAGTTTGCTTTGACCTTGGTAACTGTATTCCGTTACAGTTACAGTTAAAATAGATGGTTATCGGAACACACTAACATTGTTGAAAATAATCAATTACATGACAGAAAACTTCCTCTCATTTTACATTACATTTTGGCAATTCCATTCATTAACGGAAGCCCATTAGAACACGCAACCAAAGATTCTAACGTAAACGTAACATAATTTAACATAAGTTGCTGCAGTCATATAATGCAGGAGTTTGAGCTGGAGCCAGTACGATAGAACCAGGGCAGAAACACATTTCTCTCTTGGAAATTCAGACTTAGCACTTCACATTAAAAGACGAAAGAGGGTGGAATATGAAGGGTGTGATTACCACATTCATACAGTTGTAAAAAGCAAGACAATGTGGAGGTAATCCAAGTATTCAGAATATGTTACTCACATTGAGTAATCTAATGGAATATGTTACAAATTACATTTTAGGGCATGTATTCTGTAGTTGAATACATTTTAAAAGTAACCTTACCAACACTGTCTGTGCACCTTATGCTAAAATACCAAAGTTCCAGAAAAATGCATGCCTTTAAATATACCATTAGGTGTTATCACTCAGTATATATATTGTTTACACACAACTCAGTTATAAGCTTAAGAATGCAGTAGATCAGATAACCCAACAATGCCTAAACATGACCTTTAAAGTCAAGTTGTTATGAGATTACACTGCTCAAGTTTTAAAACTCTCATTCAGTCCTCGGCTGGAGTATCTAACCAGCGGTCGGTAGTTCACCAAACCCAGACCAGAGTCGGCTATGATTGAAGAGCCAATTGATGCAACCTGACTGAGAATTGAAATGTTTGACAGTGATACAGTGACGCCATCTGCTTGCCGGAGTGCACTGGCACTATCTCCCCCAGTGGCACATTGCTAACACAACACACTTGGCACTGCCAGACCAGGGATTTGTTCTGGAAACTGGAGGTAATTGTTGCACTGGAGACACTAGCAGAGACGTGTTCAATTACCAACACTTTCTTGAAGGTTAATGTCAAACATCGTCTGAAACTTGTTTCATAGGCAATGTGTGAATGCTAGTTCTGCCCCTCATTTTCAGTGACAAAAGTTGGGCTTTTGAAAAACATGCGCAAGCGAGTTCAAAACGAGAATTATTACAGTGTCATAAGAAAGCTTGATGATGCCTTTGCAGATGAGCAGTTTATCCGTGAAATTGCTTTGTTTGCCATTGTTTTTGTTCTCCTTGTTTTCTCTCCACCAGTCTGAATTCCATAAATGCCCTTGCGCTTCCACAGATTCGTTATCCTGCCATTTAGGGATGAGCCTGGCAAAATATCAATGTGTGGCACAAACAAGGACTGCACATTGAGCAGAATATCCATGTCTCTGTGCCAGTTGCTGTGAAAACAGACGAGCAGTGAGGGCGAGAGAGAGAGAGACACTTAGTGAAAGCGAGCCATGCTCTGTGATAGCAGCCGCACACATCCATGTGTTGACTAAACACATGCCAGACTCTGTAGTAGTCAGCCTTTTAAAGAGGGCTTCAGGTTCCAATCTTCTATAACCTTTGCAATTGTAAGCACCTTTGAAAAACAGTTCAGTTACAAATTTGACTTCAGCACACAGATTTACATCATATCCACATTGATATACGTATATAAGTGTTTATACTCCCTCAAGGGAAACTGTACAGACATAAATCAAGATGCTATTAGAAATTAAACTATTAGTAATTAATAAAAATACACTAAACAGCCAAAATGGGTAGCACGCCTCATAGCGAGAAGATCCTGGGTTCGAACCCCGGGGACGGCTGTAGGGTCTTTCTGTGTGGAGTTTGCATGCTCTCCCTGTGTTTGCGTGAGTTTTCTCTGGGTGTTCCGGTTTCCTCCCACAGTCCAAAGGCTTGCACTATAGGTTAATTGGTGACTCCAAATTGGCCCTGTAATGTGTGTGTGATTGTGTGTGTGTGTGTGCCCTGCGGTGTGTTGGCGCCTGCCCAGGGTTGGTCCCTGCCGTGCACCTGTAAGTTCCCGGGATAGGCTCCGGTCCCCCTGCAACCATGACTGGATGAATGAATGAATAAACAGGCAAAATTCCTGATACCAAGATTACAAGTGTAATATTCTGTGAAAGTACAGATACCACTAGTCAAATGTTAATCCAAAACAAGTGAAAGTCGTACACTCAAATTTTTACTTAAGTTAAAGTAGCGAAGTACTTGTTTTACAGAATACTTACGTATTAAAAGTACATCTTCTTTCACTGCATTGTTGCATTATTACCACAACACTTATAACACCTAACGCCTCTGACTAGCTTGTAGAACCTGTAGAATAAGGAATTGGTAGAATGTTACAGAAAGAAACACAACCCGAACTGATGAACACCGGTCATTATTTTTAAATTAATTGTAAGACTACACACTCCCACAAAACAGCATGGTAGTGTTCGCTAGCTTCATGACTTTCCAATAGCAACAGTCTTTTAACCAAGATAAGAAACGGCAGAACTGTCTGAACTTGGTTTTATAGTTACAGTCTACAGGCGTGATATAAATCTACTGATTACTGACAGGCTGCCACCTGGGAAAAACACAACCACCTTTTAGAAAAGGGAGAATAACATCCACTTTATCCACAGAAGTAACGAGGACCTTGATAGAAATGTAGTAAAGTGAAAGTCATAAGTTAAAAAAATACTAATCAAGTGAAGTACAGATACTCAAAACTGTACTTAAGTACTCAGGTAAATGTACGTTCTTACTGTCCATCTCTGAATACTCTTGAAGAAAAAGAACCTTAATGTACGTCGTCCTCTTCTTCTGAGAAGTGGGAGAACACTGAGTCCAATTTTACAATTTATACAATGTTATTATTCTCCTAAGGAACAATGCTTTATTTTTATTTAGTGGCAACTCAACAAAATGGTAGAGAATGAACATGCCCCTGTTTTGTGTTTCAGACCCCTGTGGCACAGCGCAGAGGAGCAGGAGGTCCTTACTGTCCGGCCTCGTCCCTCACCAGCACTCAGCTGCCTTTCGTCAGGTCAGAGGAGACAAACTCTTAAATTGGTCAAATTATTCACCTCTAATGCCATGGACAAATCAGACTGCGCTGTAGTCTGAATGTTGATAGAATGTAATTATGTCAAATTGGCATGTGGCTTCTTGACGCTGGGGGTCTCTTACCCGCAGTCCTGT
This sequence comes from Distichodus sexfasciatus, assembly GCA_032718565.1. NCBI lineage: Eukaryota > Metazoa > Chordata > Actinopteri > Characiformes > Distichodontidae > Distichodus > Distichodus sexfasciatus. The sequence goes on from JAVGVS010000005.1 coordinate 4,708,265, forward strand.
CGACCTGCTGCCCTGTGAGGTCTCTCCTGCCCTGGCTCACCGACCCTTCACCGATAATTAGTTGATTAGTTGGATCAGGGAATTTGGGGCAGTTAGTGCTTAAAAGTGCAGGTCAGACCGTCGACAGGCCTGGGATTAAGAACCTCTTTATTCCAGTCAGGTTTTGTAGATTCAGCGTATGGCCCAGTGATTTCCTGTTTTACTTCCATGATCCCTTGTTGCACCTGTACCACCTGTTCATGTTCGTGTTCAGATATGGCAGCAGACTGCATTTTTTTGTGCTTCTGCACTTAGCATCTCCATTATCATGAGTTTGAAGACAAAACTGTAAACTATGTAAAGTCAGAAAAACTTGAGCGTTTTTTTTCAACATATACAGTATATGCTTCTAGTATTAAGCCTTAGGACAAAGCTTCAAGACATCTTTTCACAATAAGGGTCCAGCGATTTAATCAATGCCTTTGTCCATCATAGAAGGGTTTGTGTTTAGTATTTTGTCAATGGGTTACTTTCTAAACACTACAGTATGTACTAAACCACAAGGTCACAAAATAAAACATTTATTAGTAGAGTTTGTACACACAAGGTTGCCTACATGGCTCAATCAATAGCATAAAACAGCCTGACTTATTCAGGGTTATTTTATTTATTTACTGCATTATTAACCTTTTTACTGCATTATTAACTTCAGCACTTTCTTTTTTTCCTGGTCTTGGTGAACCATTTTTACTGGAGATTTTATAGTCTCAAAAATGCCTTTCTACGTAAAAGAGTGAACATACACTACTTTTCTACATTGTTTAAATTCTAATTTGTTTCTTGCTTTTTTTCATTTTTAAAAGGCTCACACTCATTGAGCACTTAAATAGAAGTTACTTTAGAGGCAAGGCACGCTTTTAAAGATGGCACATTTTAATACACAGAGGTTAGTTAATATGCTTCACAGAAAGATAAAGAAATAAGTAAAGAATACATGAGATAAAGTAAAAAGGTCTAAATGAAATGTTCAAAGTAACAGTGAAGTGTGAATAAAACAAACCATAAGGAAACTAGAAGTATAAACGTTGAAAAGATAGAACTATGATATATAAAAGGTAAAAGAGGACTTTTTAGCTTCTTTTTAAAGTTGCCTAGGGTTAGGGCACCTCTGCTGTTCATGGGAAGTTGGTTATAGCAGGTCATTGCTGCTGGTCAGTTTCTGAACTGAATGTTTGAGGTTGTACACCTGAGTCATCCTTCCTTCCCAGACTGTGCTCATTTTGGAAACCACAATAGCTGTGCCTTTATCAGGATTTGATTCCAGCTTGGGTCTTGACCACACAGCGCTGAGTTAGAAAAGGTTCCCTGCTGTAAAATACTCAGCCAACAGTCCTGTGGTTCAAAAATGACAACTGGAAGAGTCCTGGGAGGATAAAAGCAATTGTGCATGACACCATTTTACTTGTAAAAGTTTTAACTTCATTGATTCTCTAAAAGACGTGAGTGTTCTTATGCAGAGGTGAGATGTGGTGAAAGGTCCACTGTACTGATATCATACCATTTATATTTGTCTTCCAGGCAGCTATGTGGAGCTACGACAGTGTGGATTCAGACCAAGAACTACATGAAACTCAGATGCAGTTTTGTAGCGTAATTCCATAAGTTATCACATAATAAAAGCCTTTGTTACTTCCTGTACTGTGTATTATTTTGACCAAATAAAAGTCAATGTCTGTAAACCCAGTACATTCATAATAGATAATAATGATGAAAAATATGCACATATTTGGTAAATAGTCCCATATCCTCTGCAGTTCACAAAAAATCCAAAAATCTGTTATTCATACATGCATTCATTTAGAGAGGTGTGTCTATTATGGGGGGAAACATCTGATGAGACGGTAGTGGAGGAACATCACCATTAATGTGTGCAGCAGAACCTGGTCGAACTTCACCGCTGATAAATAGCATATAAGGCCGAGCCAAATGCCAGCGTTCTTTGATTAGGCACCGGAGCTCACTGCAGGATCCCTGGCCAGATGTCAGCGATGCTCTTTCCTGCAGCGCAGTGAGGGCGAGGCAGGACTGGGACATTCCCCCTCACTATCCGTCTATACGCTCTCTCCCCTGATGATGGAGTGTGAAGTCTGAATAGCAGGCGCAAACTGGAGCAAACACACGACAATAAAGGGTCGACCTGAGGTAGTGACAATGTTACTGATCATAATAGTGTCTTTACAACTGGCTGTTAAGTAAACATAGTTACCTTTTAGAAATTAGAAAATGAATGTCGCTCTGGATAAAAAGATCTTTTTTTGTAAACATTTATATTTAGACTTCCAAAGACTATACAAAGACTTCCATTTCTAAATTAAAGGGACAGTTACAGATCTCCTTGGAACAAATTGGGGTTAAGGGGTTTAAACAGGGGCGCAATGATAGTGTTAATTTCGTTAACCAAAATTTGACAAAAAAATGTTTGTCGATGACAAAGCACTGACAAGCTAAAAGTAGGATAATTGATAATTAAGCTGTGATAACATTTATATTTGATAGTTGGTTGGGTAAGGGTAGGCTGTTGGCCCATGATCAAAAGGTCGCACGTTTGAATCCAAGGACCGGTAAAGTTACCACTGATGTACAAGGTACCATCCCCAAGCACTGCTCCCCAGGCGCTGCCCTTGTTAGCTGCCCAATGCTCCTTCACGGATGGGTCAAATACAGAGGTCACATTGTGGTTCACAATGACAAATAACCACTCACTTTCACTTTTTTCAGTGAGACCAGACGCAACTAACGTTAACTCATGGACTGTTGGTCATTCAAAATTCCTCTAGTTTGTCAGAATATTTAAGCCATGCAGCCTGTCACTGGTTGGATTGGTTGAGGGACACTATTAAAAAATTTGGATGAAGAGAAATCAAAAAGCAAGCACAAAACATTAATGGAAGATGAAGAGACGCCCTGTGGCTTTCCATTAAGAGAGCAGCACTTGAAGATGCACCACCCTGGTTGCTGTTTGTGCTACGGTAAGTTAGCTAACTGTAAAACGAAGTGATAAGTTCTACTATAAGCATTAAGGCTGGTAGTCGATGGTGCTGGGCACTTAGTCGGCTGTCTGCTTATATGGCAGATGCTCATCAGCCGATAAGGAAGCAAGTTTTTACTCACATAAAGTTTGTCTTAGCCGGGCAAACGTTGGCTAACTGAATGTGTTGAGCTAGCTAACTTCAGTGACTAAAACGTAACAGTCAGTCAGTCATTATACAAACCGCTTAAGCCCAACTGAGGTCGCGGGGGGACCAGAGCCTATCCCAGGAACTTACAGGCACAAGGCAGGGAACAACCCTGGGCAGGTGCCAACACACTGCAGGGCACACACACACTCACACAATCACACTCACATTCACACCTCACGGGGCCAATTTAGAGTGGCAATTAACTTATAGTGCATGTTTTTGGACTGTTGGAGAAAAGCCTGTGGTTCGAACCCAGCACCTTCTTGCTGTGAGGCGGCGGCACTAACCACTGCTCCACCGTGCCACCCCTAAAACGTAAGAACTTTGTCAAAATTAAACTAAAACTATGACAGGTGAAACTAAAATACAAAATTCGGCGAAAAATTCTAAAGGGAATAACTTTAAAGTGAAAATAAACACAGAGTTGTAGAGCTGGAGGTAGGATTACAGCCAGCCTGTAGTACAAAATCCTATCAATAGATCAACACCAATCAGGTCTTCATTTATTTAATGTATGAAATATTCATTTGTTGAGTGAGAAAAGTCAATTATGTCCTTTTTCGTGGTTGTATCTCATGTTTGTTAATTCTTGGTTGCATGTCACGAAATTCGATGACTTTCAAATTATCCTCATTATCTTGCTTTCATTTAAATGCGCCCAAGCTGCTAAACAAAGCAGTCCATCTTGGTGCCTCTGTCAGACATCACACGAATACTAAAGCCTTTGTGTTTCTGCTGGAAGTGATTTTATTCCAGTTCAACTGATCAAAGAGAAAAAATGAGAAGAATTTCACTGCAGAAAATGAATCTAAATATTGATCATTCAAAGGAGAGAGAGTAAATATGGATGCAGCCCACACAACACACACACACACTCCTCCTGATTTGCAGGAGGACGACTGAGCAAACTCAGCTTTGTTTGAACAGTTGCTGGTGTGTGATGAGCTTTGTCTTATCTCCCTGACTGCAGTTAAAAAGGGGGTCGAAGCCACAGCCGCTCTATAGCTGTGATGACATGGTTTGTTGGAGTCTTTGACATGTTTAGATGATTTTCCTTCTCCCTTCTACAGAGTGGGTGGAGATGGCTGAGAGGACGGCTGGATGTGTTGACAGCTGGAAAAAGCTGTGTGCCACCCTTCCTTTTCTTCAAGGTTTAAAACTCAAAATCACCACTGTGGCCACTCAGGGCGTGATTATGAAAACTGTCTTTTTAAGGACAGAAACAGATATTTCTAGACAGCAGCAGTCAATGCTGTAAGCATCCTCAATTAACTCACAATGCTCAGACATTGTTATTTGTAAAATGTCCAAAACATAAACGTGAGCTGGGGTTTAAGTGATCTAGTCATATATGTGTTTAGAAACAGCCTTTTCACAGAGAGAAATACAATCGTTTTGCCTGAAGCCAATTCATGAGCTCATCCACATGGGTTAAAAATAAACAGAGCAGAAAAAATCCTGTATTATTAACCTGTGTCTTGATTCCACGCAGCATCTTTTGACTGCAATCTGCTGTTTATTGAATTCTGCTTTATGTGACCAATTTTGTGTAGGTGATTTGAGAGTATTTTAGACACACTTCATTCACACACCAAGGCAATTCAGCGAGAGGTGATTTCGATCTTCCTAGGAGTTTCTAAAAGGTCATCTGCAGACCGTTTATGGATTTTTTTTTTTGCACTTGAGTATTTCTCTCTTAGTCGTATGTCATGTTTTGTGGATTATAGGAAAGAAAAACCTTTTTCACGGATCACCCGGGGCCTTCACATCATCTAACACACTCTGTCCCCTCCTCAGGGGCCATCAGTCCACATATTTGTTCTGCTTCAGAATGACACGCTTTGCATACTGTATTGCAAAGGCATATTTCTTAATAATGTTATGCAACTTCTTCCATTAAACCTTATAAGTAATTTAAGTTTTAATGGAAAAGTTTTCATAGCATACCAGCTTCGTTGTGAACAAAGCAAAGATAAAAACGGGCAAAAGGCATTCAGGCAATATTGAAGAACAAAGAAAATCACCTTCCACTGATAACGTTTACACAATAAAATCCAAAGCAGCTATCATTACACAAAATGAAACATTTGAAACAGGAACAGGTTTTGTTAGATGAAGTAATACACAGCTGAAGTAGCACATCACCTGCAAATGGATGGCATTGAGAGCTCTTCGGTTCATGTGGACGTGGCTGTCTCCCGGGTTTGCAATGACAGCTCCTAAAAATAGACATGGGAAAAGCCAGAACTACATCATCGCTAGAGTCAAGGACACACATCTGATTTACATAGAAGTAGTCACAGACAAACGGACTAACTGAAGAATGACCTCATGCAGATTTTGCGACCAAATTATCAGAGTCAATGTTGTTATATTTGATTCAGTTTCTACTGCTTTTTTTAAAAGTCTGTTGAGCTCCCTGGTGCTAGCGAAACATGAAACACAGTGTAAGCCTTGTTAATTGGCTATACGAGGTGTGACAAACCACTGGAAAACGTGTAGTACATGTCTCATTTTCCAGCACCAGCCCTGGGAATTACAGGTTTAGGCGTTACGTAGGTGTCCCTAAAAGAAAATATAGAATCTACTGAAAAAGGGAAAAATCTACCAGCGCTGAACAGTTTCTTAAAAGACACTTACCTTGAAGCAAAATTGTCTTATTTTCTGCTACTAGAACTCTATCACACATCTCTGAGCAGAGAAGAGTCATTTAACTGGATTTAGAGAATCCCACCAGCTGTTCATTATTACAAGTCCTGTCTTATATGGAGATTGGTGACACTGCAGACATGACGCTCCGTCACTCGCCACAGTCCAACACGTCCCAAATGCTGGACTATAACAAGCCATGTCTGTCCAGGAATGAGCAGTTTCTGTGCACGGAGTGTGGCAGCGTTTGGAGAAGCTGTATTAAGAAGGGGGGAATATGTAGCATAGTTATAGAGAGGAACAGAGAAAATCCTGTGAGCAGACCTACTGACCACAGCATCCTGGAAAAAAGCAGCACAAACCTGATTTTCAGATGATTTATGATGAGCATGTGTTGGTTATTGCTGGATTGGTGCTTGTCCAACTTGATGAGCGTATAGAACACAAGTTAAGACTCAATTACCTGTTAGAAATGAACCCCCAAAGCATTAGTTCACAGCATACTGAACGAGTTACATCACAAACCAGTTCTTGAAAGTCATTTGAAAGTGAGTGAACAAACCACAGCACAGCACACAGTCCACAGTGCATCTCTCCATGAAGGAGCAGCGGGCAGCTGACATGGGCAGCACCTGGGGAGCAGTGCTTGGGGACGGTACCTTGTACCTCAGTGGTACCTTTACCGATCCTGGGATTCAAACTGGTGACGTTTCGATCACAGGGCGAACACCTAACCATTACACTATCAACTGACCTGTATTCTTGGTTATTGCTGGTTTGATGCTTGTCGAGTTTGATAAGGGTTTAGAACACAAATGAAGATCTGTGGGCGGCAGTGGCGCAGTGGTTAGTGCTCCCACCTCACAGCAAGAAGGTCCTGGGTTCGATACCTGGGTTGACCGTTGGGCCTTGTGGTGAGTTTGCGTGCTCTCCCTGTGTTCACGTGGCTTTTCTCGGGGTGCTCCAGTTTCCTCCCACAGTCCAAAAGCACGCAATATAGGTTAGCTGGCGACTCGAAATTGGCCCCGTAATGTGTGAATATGAGTGTGATTGTGTGAGGGTGTGTACCCTGCGGTGTGTTGGCGCCTACCCAGGGTTAGGCTTCGGTCCCCCCACGACCCCAGTTGGGATTCAGTGGTCCGGATAATGAATGAATGAGCGGTATAGCAACTTGAAATGGTCCTCTCAAAGCATTAGTTCTAAAGAAATCTAATCCCAGAAACTCCAGTTTGGACCCTGAGCAGGGCCCTTAAATCCATGTTGCTCCAGGGAGACTGTTCCTGTAATTAGGAACTGGAAGTTGCTCTGGATGAAAGTGACTGCTGTAAATGTAAATATAAAAGGCCAACTTGGGCTGGTGAAGGAGTGAAACACAGGGTTAGTATCCCGTCCCAAAGCCTGACTTCTCAGACGCTACTGTTTCAGTGACAGAGGCAGTCGGCATAATGTGGCTCCGTTTCACATCTGTCACAGTTGAAGGAAAGCTGTAGCATAGCTGGATTTGATCCTAATGGCTACAGACTGCTGTGTCAAGCCTGAGGAATCGCATCAGTTCCTGGTCACATAAAGATTTTAGCAGGTCTTCATGGTGTGTCCTTTCTCTCAGAATCCCTCCGTGGCCTGTCATCGTAACCAGTGTTCTTACTAGAAAGGATAAAAACGTGGCTGAATGAGGCAAAATTCCCCACATCACACAGTCCATCAGCACCGCTCTATCATCTGTCGGTATAGTGCCAGCATCTGCTAAGTGAAAATCTTCCAATTGTTTAGTAAACAGTATTAAATCATTGTTGTTAAGGTCCTACATTATGAAAAATTCACTTTTTCTGTTCTTTGGACGTCCATTTGGGTCTGCACTGCCTCTAGACACACTGTAAGTTTGATCTGATTATTTTTTTAATGGTCAGTTGTGTTAGTAGTAGCTTACGAATGTCAGAAATCCTGTGCTTAAACAAGACGTTTAGATTTCTCCCCTAAGTAAAAATGTATATGGGGGCTTTAAAACCGTATTTTAATATTAAATATAATGTGAACTATACAAAATTAAGAGTCTATTTTTCATTCACATTCACAATTGACAAAAGAACAAGAAAAAGAAAAATGAATCAGAAATTTTTATGAAGCTTTAGTTTTCTAGTGAAAAATACATTTAAACATTAGTTACTTTCTATTGAATGCTGACTGGAAATAAAATCAACAACTAAGGAATAGATGAAAACAGTAATTAGAGGTTACATATTCAACATGAATGAATAGAGAATATAATTTAATATTGCTCCTAATTTGCCATACTAAAAGCTTTATTGAATATGCTCCATAAAAATATCATTTAAAATTCTAAGTCACAAGCTGGGAAGTGGAATCGTTCCATCAGCAAGTTTATCCATTTGTGATTTGTTCATCCGAATTTGTAAACAGAATCAAACAGACGTGTGCTGTGCCCCAGACAATCTGGAGAATCTCTGTTGCAAATCTTTCAACCGCGGAAGCTGCTTATCTAGACCGGCACTTTAGAAGGAACGAGAAAAGCTTTTGTTTGACGGACAGAAACGTGAGCAAATACATTGTTTTTTTTCTCATGACCCAGGGGGATTAAAGTGAATTAAGACAAAGCTTAGCCACAGTATTGATAAATCACTAAAAACACTACACTCCTCATCAAAGGGGAATTGTTCAGGAACCTTTTTCTGTTAGAAGCTATTGGCGTTGGCAGTCCCATGCCACAGCGCCGATATCACTGGATTATTACTTCCTCGGCTGAGCCGCTTTTGTTGGTGTGTATAGATTCCCAGAGGCCAAGTGCTCTAAGCTGCTGAAGTCGATTAGGAGCTTGCATTGACCTCACCCTTATCAACGTGGCAAGCCCTGCAGCACTGTTTGCTCCTCATTGTCTCCAGAGAAAAACACTGCACCTCAATTTCGGCGAGGAATGAAAGGGAAAAAGTCTGTGGGAATGCAAACGGGGCACTTTGACATTTGCAGTGTTTTCGCGTTCCGTTTGCTCGTGGACTTCGGTGTGTCTCTCTGTGAGCTTTGGGTCTGCTGTTCTGAGCGTTGATAGTCTCTAAATACGTGACCCCACGACCTCGGTGCTGCCGATAAAACAATTTGGTCATCCAAAGAAAGACGTCTACAGCTCTTTGGGGGTCTGAGATCAAAATGTTCAGCATGGCAGAGAAGCAAAACGCTTTCAGTATATGTGAATGTGTGCAAACCTTCTGCAATTATGAAGGATGCCGTCCCACACAGGCTGCTTTCATGCCGCGGGTTGTCCTTGACCACTGGGGCAGAGGTTAAATGCATGTCAAACAAATAACTAAAACCCACTGTCTCCTGCTTTTACACGTTCAGATCGGCAGATTTAGTGGGCTGAGAGTGTCTTAACTTTAATGGAGGAGGTCTGAGGGGAAATTTTGTCTTTACAGTCACAAAGGTCCTGATAAATCTAATTTTCACAGTGAGAAATGGGCAGGGATATGTCACATGCTGTTACACCAGCCACCACAACACAAAATAATAATTATAGATGATTGGTTTTTGGTGCAAATGAGGCCTGGGCTGTACATTTTACTGCTCTGTCCCTTTGTTCTAGTAATAGGCCTGTCCAGAAAGAAATGTGCACTTTCATTTGAATGGTATCGCTCACACTGTGGCAAATCTCTCAGTGCCCCTATTGTCCCAGAAAGGCTATTGAATATGTGACATGAAGATATTTTTCTCTCTTGAAGAGAGGGCACAAGACGAGCAATCTTCTCCTTACAGGGCTCTTCGCGCAGCGAGTCTCGGCCAGTGGTCATTTTTGCTTTCTTTCTCTACTCAACATGCCAGAGCTGGCAATCACAGACTGCAGATTGTTTTTGCCTGCTATGGGTCACAGGCACAGGCAACACAGTCCATAACAAGTCACCAAGGTGTTATCAATTTATTATTATTATTCATGCTAATCAGACCCCCAGGATGTCGCGATCGCAACTATTAACGCAAATTCAACCAATCCCCACAAATTCCTCGCGACCTTGCAATTTTCACCAATTATCGCTGCAACAATCCCAAAAAGACCCACAAAATCCTGGAGGGACTGGCTAGTGTTGTTATTACTAGCATCATCATTATTATGATATGGTGCTGTGCTTTCTTTTATACTCGCTCTCACTCATTCACCCACTCTCACATCATCAGTAAAAAGTTAATGAACAGTTAATGGTTCTGTGACTAAACTGGTCATATAACAGGGCAGTGATGAATAGTAACAGTAAGTAAAAAATATTGGTAAAGATTTTTTTTTTTATCACAGCCGTCCAATAGCTGTAAAATTCAATAGACATTCTAAAAAATATTGTCACTGCATGCATTTAAAACCAGAAATGCTTGAAGAATATAGTAGAGGGTGGAAGAGGAATAGCGGCTGGATGACAGAGGTTGCAGTTTTTAAAAGATTACACATAAAATTTAATCATTAGTTAGTTATTTATCATTTGACCTACTCCATGTAAGCACAAGCACAAAGAAGGTTCCCTTCCTAATAATTTTGTACAAGGTAGGTTCCCTTTCTAATAATTTTGTATTATATCCATACCCTAAAAAGGGTCAGAGGTTCCAAGTGAAATCCTTTCATCAGGGATTACCTGATTATCCTGCAGGTCCTGGCCCAAATCTGTACGTGTAGAATGCTCGGTGCCGCTCACATCAAACTCCAGACTCAGTGTAACAGGGAAGAATTGGCTTCTGCTGAGCTAGGTGAGTTCCTTATTGGAATTCTTCATAGCAAGTCCCAATGTACCGACCCAGAATACACATCAGGAATGATAAAGCTGCACTCGATGAAGAACAATGGAACTGTAGGATTTGCTCAGTCCAGCTGGGTGTTACCACGGCTTTGTGCCATAGTTTTTTCTAGAATCATTTTCTGACCAGCAGACTGAGGTGAGTGTCTCTGCAACTCCACCAGACTCTTCAGGTGCAGTTTCATTACTATGCCAACAGCCAGGAGAATGTGGCAACTGGCGAGAGCTAAGTATATAACATTGTACAAATAAAACTGTCTGTAAGGGTTCCCATGGTAACAAGTGGGGAACACTCTGGGAAGGTCTTAAAAAATTGAAGAGGAAAATAACTGGCGGACTCTCCACAGACTGCTCAAAATGTGATCTTTTAAATCATGGAAAAAGCATGAACGCTCAAAGTCCTTCATGGTAGATTTAGCCCTTTGAAAATTGCACACCGCTTGTTACATCAAGTGAAAACAATTCATTCCAACAATCTCACTGGACTCCTACTGCAGCTGTTAGCCACGGCGAGATGAGCGGAGTCAGAATCGCTCTTCCACATCCTTTAATTGTTGAATGTAGAGTGCTGTCAACAGCGTATGCATGAGCAGCACATTTACATTTCTTGGTTCGACTGGAAAAATATTACACACAGGAAGTACAAGCACAAAACATCATTTTTAAGCTGCTGATGTAACTTACATTTCCTCCTTTACTTAGGCAGTCCTCATGGTGTAAAGTGGAATAAAGTTGGGCTGATAGAGCTGGAAGTGTGACACAAACAGGCTCAAACCAGATTCACAACCTCTGGCTACAAAGCTAATCATATTTCCTCTAGATCACCAACAACATCACCTAGGTGAATTTTTAAATGAGTAAGTGATAATTTGTCCTTGTGAACACACCACAACACAGCACAGCACACAGTGCACCACAACGAAGTGGAACAGTGGGCAGCTTTTTTTGCCAGTTGCCAGGGAGCACAGCTTGGGGATGGTACTGTGCTCAGGAGTACATCAGTGGTAACTTTGACCTGCTCCCGCAACTTTATTGCAACAAAACGCCTAAAACACCGCAACTTCCAACGCAATTTGTTTTTGATAAGCTGCCGCAAAATCAGCCATTTTTAGCCGCTGAAATCTCAAGAAAGTTTTTTTTACGCCACCAACCATAAATCAACATCCAGAAATAACCAGAATAAAATTTCCTTAAACAAGGCTATTCTGGGAAAGAGCAAAAAACACTGATTTGCTTTCACCTTCTGAAAGGATCCTGACATTTTACATTTGTAACCTGAGTGATATCTAGACAAGTATTTCATGCTTACAACTGTGTTTTTATTTCATTACATTGCTATGTATTTGTAAAATGTAATGATTAGAGATGCATTAGAGAATTCTATTAGAGTAAAAGTACAGAATGTGCAAATAAAAATTCTTAATTTTTACAGCACACTTTTTTCTATTCCTTTTATATGTTCTAAAGTCCATCCTTTAAATTAATTGCTCAGATGAAATGCTTTAAATGCAAGTCCATATCATTTTCTATCAGCATTTTCCAATATCCAAATACAAAGAGCATCGGTTCACTGTTTAAAGAGTTTCAGAGTACCGAGGCTTACCCTACATGAACAAATTAAACCCATTCATGCATAGCAAGGAGCGTTCAGCAAAGCACAATGCCTGGTAATTATATAATTAACACTGTGCTCCAATGAGGAGGTCTTTGCACAAGCTGAGATGTAACACACTCTCACAACCCAGCCCGAGTCCCGCCGCTCCTCACATCCACCTTGTTTTTTAGGCTCCTGGTTTACACTTCTCTCACTCTCCGAGCAAGTCGTTCTGCTGACGTCTGTCCTATTAGTGAGAGTTCAGTGTTTGTGCTGGAATGCCAGTCAGCCTTTGCCCTTGTCTCCTTGTGCACAATCTCAGAGATGAGTACAGCAGCTGCCTGCACATTTGGAGTTTATTGTCACTTCAGCTGCTGTATTTGTATGAGGAATGAGTATAGACGCATATGTCTTTGCACATTTCGTATCCGCTGTTAATGCTCAATTTTTAGCGCTAATAATTGTGTACAGACGAACAATCCAATTCTATTGAATACTGCCTGCAAAATGAGAACTGAGCAGCTGTTAAATGAAAGGGTCAGACTGTTTGGCTGGGTTTGTTATGCAAAGTATATTTACTGTCCGTATTGATCTGTGTAAAAAAGCAGAAATGACACAGAGTGAGGAACAGAGATGCAAATTGGACTTGTTTCTGAAAACCCAAATTGTGATTGCAATGTCTGCCTAATCCCATTATTGCTCATCTCCCGAAAAGGCAAAAATATTCATCATCATTAACCGTTCTGCTAACCAGTGCTCTTGAAATCCTCCAGCGAGACTTGAAAACAAGTCATTTATTAATTCACAAACCACAACACGGTACAGTTTATCACAGGCAACCGAGTGGGAAGCGGAGAGCACTTACTACCGCTGCTGGCTTTATTAACGATTGAGATTCGGCGAGAAGGCGAGTGGTGGTAGTTGTGAGACTGCTGCCCCCTCCCGAAGGCGTTCAGCCATCAGAGCGTTATGTTGATGTATTCATTTAGAGATGCCGCTCGTCTCAACATTGAATGCGAGTCTTGTTGCTTTTTGGCTTTTTTAATCCGTCAATGTCACAGGGCCATCTGAGCGATTGCTCCTAACTGGGTCTCCGAGCATCTTCCTAGCGCTTATCTCCAAACCACTTAGGGAGTGCCGGCTGTATGCAGGGCTTCGGCAGACATCTCCCTCCAGTCGACCCTCACAACAGCCAAGAAGAGGGCCAGAGAAGCACTCAGTCGGCTGATTGTCAGTGCCATTATGTCCTCCCTCCATTCTCCAAGGACTCCGCTGCGCCCGCATTTCGCTCTATTAACAAGGGTTTTGGAGGCTTCCATTTTCCCATCCTTTGATGTGTCACAGCCTGATGTGGGCTTGTTTTTAATACGTGTGACAGGATCCACTTAACTGTGCAAAAAGGCAAAAAGGGAAGGGTGGACATATTCTTCCAGGGCCGGAGTCGGAGCGCCGGAACGTTGACTCGACTGGAGCGAGGGGCCGGAGGCTCGGCCAACCGTCGCCTGCTTTAAGACGGCTTTAAGGACGGATCAGCGTCACTGCCTCGATAATTACGGCTTGTGAGGGTAAGAAACCAGAGTCGACCCTCGCTGACTGTACCCACACTGCTATTTCTGTCTGTTTGTCACTTCACATTCCAATTAAAATTAATTACATGCCCATTAGTGACTCTTAAAGGGAAGAGGAAACTGGGAGAATTTCAGCCAGTTCCTCTCAAAACGTCCTTACGCTGATATTGTTGCCTTTTGAAAAGAAATATCTGCCCTGTAGAAAACTGCAGACTTCAGATTTTAACACCAGAACTCCACAAATCAGATTTTTGAGGCTTTGAGAATTGCTCCAACACGTTTTCCGGACATTGTAATCAATTAGGCACCGAGTCAATACAAATCTATCCCTGACAAGATAACTTGAGCACACGGTATTGAAAAACTGGCCGATGTCCCAGAACATGACCTCTCAAAGACCTTTTTCTCAGGCATGTAGCTGTTCAAAACCTGTGTGGATTTGTTCATAAGATCTCATTATTTCAGTTTGCAGCATTAACGGCCTGCGACACTGCGGCTGCTGCAGGTTTGGCTTTGCAAGGAGTTAGGGAGTGAAGTTAATCAAATGTGCTGAGAAGGCCACGTGGCACAGAGGTTAATGAAGCGAACCCCAACGGAATAATGAACAGTTTACATACAGCCTCAGGAGATGCCCACCTCCAATCTAAGCACCAGCAGAGATTTTTCCCCTCACAGCGACAAGCCCTCGCTAATTCTGTCGCAGGCAAGACTCTGATTCCTTAAATACCTTCATTCAGTCTGAAAGCTGCGCTGAAGTGTTTACTCATTTACATCATATAAATCAACAAGCAAGCTGAGAGCTGGTTATGTGCAAACTCCAGCGTTGCATTTAGATTAGGAATAACCTTCCTAAATAACAGTCACACCTGCAAAAAAACTGCTATTATAGAAAATATTAGGGTTATTGCTTCACTGCTTTTACTGCAATTTCATTCAGGTAGTGGACATGTATAGACCCTTGTAATAATGGGTATTGCAGTTACATATTTACAATCTTGCGTAAAAAGCTTAAAAACCCCCCATTCCACACCACACAGTTTCATAAACACATTATAGGGCCCTAGAAACGTACACCACATATACTCTTGCAACCCAATTACTTTACTAACACTTTATATGAAGCACCAGTAGAGCACACTGCATAGAAGACAATATGCAACACTATGAATTTATGATATAACTATTTTTTCCCCAAAAAAGTAATATGCAGCTCTGTGGCAGTTTCATAACGGGGTTATTTCAGTTCAGCTCTCCATATTTAATCAAAGTTACACAAAAACTTAATCAAAATTCTTTCTCTCTATAAACCTCATCCACACCACATCTAAACTAAACATTCTACCACTTCTTGTCTTAAGTGATATGCTATGAAGCATTTACATGAGATGTCATCAATGTTTTATGAGGTTTTGCACTTCATAATTTAACATTTCATATTGTTTGCGGAAAAACAATGTGGTATAATTTAACCTTTATTCTGTAAGTCTGAAAAATGTAGACATGCAATAGTAGCTACGGTTCATTTTCATTAGGGACAATGAATGCTAATGTGCAAAAGATGAAAAAAACAGGCAACATAATACAGTTACTCTCCGCTGATGTGGGTTTTATCTGCAGAGGAAAATTCGCTACATCAGTCGGAGATGAGAAGTCTGTAACTCTGCTGTAATGAAACAGAAGTTTGTGTCTGGCTCAAATTGTGTTTCGTTTTTTCACAGTTCTCTTAAATCTTGACGTTGTACCCTAGAGTTCCTGTAGCCTAACGCGACAGCAAAGTAGAGACGCAGGAGAATACAAATGTGTATCTGCTCCCTAAGGCTTATGGGGATGTGGGTTCATAATGCATCCAGGGTGAGAGATGGACATTATGGACAGAGTAATGTCCAGCCCTGTTCACAGCCCTTTTGCTATAGGACTGTACAACTGTATATATATATAATGTACATATATAATTTTACACATAACCCTAACCTTAAATCTCATAAACCTATATTTTATTCATAACAGAACACAGAAAACATATCAAATGATGAAACCAAAAAAATTTGCAATTTCATGAAAAATACAGGCTCATTTTGAATTTCATGACAGCAACACATCTCAAAAAAGTTGGGACAAGGCCATGTTTACCACTTTATGGCATCCCCTCTCTTCTAACAGCAGTCTGTAAATGTCTGGTGACTGGGATCAGTTGCTCGAGTTTTGGGAGAGGAACGTTGTCTCATTCTTATCTGACAGGATTCTAGTTGCACAGTCATCATAGGTCTTCTGTCATATTTTCGCTTTATGCTGCGTCAAATTTTCTCAATGGTTAAAAGATCCGGACTGCTGGCAGGCCAGTTCAGCACCCGCACCATTCTTCTACGAAGCCATGATGTTGTAATTGATGCAGTGTGTGGTTTGACATTGTCATGTTGGAAAATGCAAGGTCTTCCCTGAAAAAGATGTTGTCTGGATGGGACAAATGATGCTCTAGAATCTGGACATACCTTTCAGCATTGATGCTGCTTTTCCAGATATGCAAGCTGCCCATGCCATCTGCACTAATGCACCCCCATACCATCAGAGATGCTGTCTTTTGTACTGAGCGCTGATAACACACTGGGTGGTCCCTCTCCTCGTTAGACCCGATGACACGGCGTCCCTGGTTTCAGAAAAGAATTTCAAATGTAGATTTGTCTGACCACAGAACAGCTTTCCACCTAGCCACAGTCCATTTTAAATGAGCTTTGTCCCAGAGAAGACGTCGGCTGTTCTGGATGATGTTCAAATACGGCTTCTTCTTTGAATGATAGTTTTAAGTGGCATCTGCAGATAGCACATGAATTGTGTCCATTGACAGTGTTTTCACAAAATATTCCTGAGCCCATTTAGTGATGTCCATTAAAGAATCATGCCTGTTTGTGATGCAGTGGGGCCCAAAGATCACAGGCATTAGGCCAGTACGGTTTTTCAGTCTTGTCCATTACGCACAGAGACTCCTCCAGATCCTCGAAATCTTTTGATTATGTTGTGAACTGTAGATGATGATATATTAAACCACTTTGCAATTTGATGCTGAGGAACATTTTTCTGAAATTCCTCCACTATTTGCTGACGCAGTATTAGGGGAATTGGTGATCCTCTGCCCATTTTTACATCTGACGCTGACGCTCCTTTTATACCCAGTCATGTTACTGACCTGTTGCCAACTGTCCTAATTAGTTGCTAATTGTTCCTCCAGCTGTTGTTTTTTTGTAACCCTAACTTTTCCAGCCTCTTATTGCCCCGTCCCAACTTTTTTGAGACGTGTTGCTGTCATGAAATTCAAAATGAGTCTATATTTTTCATGAAATTGCAAATGTCTCAGTTTCAACATTTGATATGTTTTCTGTGTTCTGTTATGAATTAAACATAGGTTTATGAGATTTTCATATCGGTGCATCATGCGTTTTTATTTATAATTTGCACAACGTCCCAACTTTTTTGGAATCGGGGTTGTAATAATAATAATAATAATGCCAACAAATGTTGTACTAGTGATGATGTGATAGATATTAAATAATTTTCCTTTAGGTTCTATAATCCATATGACAGTGTCACTCCCCCAAGCACACAAACACACACACACCATTAATGGAAATGGCGTGTCTGTCCAAGCGCTTGTTTGCTTGTTTGGCATTAGTTCAGTCCTTCAAAATCCTCACCATCACTGACAGACAGATCTGGAGAGATACTCACATCCAAAACAGGCCCTTATTTGCTTGTTGCAGTTTACCCTAAGCAACCATTTGTTTAGTTAAATATTTATTCTACTAGCAACCCAGGAAATATGCAATTGCCTTTTCTTTTGTGCTCCGTTGAATGAAAAATAGGTTTTTAAAGGAGTCCCAGGAGAGACGACTGGCTGAGCACTGGTGCCTTTATGAGAGGGAGAAAGAGAGAGAGAGGGAGGGATGGAAGAGAGAGAGAGAATCCTGATGAATGAGGAGACATGGTGCAGCTCATTTGTTTCTTATTCCCAGCCGCCTCAGCGGGTCACCAGGGGGGCGGTGTGGCCCGGCAGCCATGTTCTCCCCGCACTGCTACACACTCACCCAGTGACACCCTGCATACCACAACACAAACTTATTAGAGTTATTTGTGTCATACACAACTGAAATAATGATGTTAGCCTGCAAATCTCTGCCTGCAGGACAAATTTAGAAAAGAGAAGCGCTGAGCAAGACAGAGCCGAGCGAAACACTGGCCAACTCGCTGTGGGACTGTGGAGGTTACAGAGCAGCCAGAGCCACATGAACACCTCTCTTTTTAACTAAGAATATGTTATGTGACTATTTTACTATAGCTGAGTCTTACTATGATCAAATAGTCACATAACATACTCTTAGTCAGGTGACTTCCTGCCTGAGCTAATAATGACAAATTGGCTAAGTTGCTCTTTATAAAAGGTCTGTAAAAGGCGACGTTATCAAATAAGATCATATTGTTACAGGATAACAGGTTCTCTTGAATGTGAAAGTGAGTATTTATTTCTCATCGTGAACTCACCACAGCATAGCACATTTGACCCATCCGTGAAGGAGCAGTGGGCAGCTAACATGAACAGCGCCCAGGGAGCAGTGCTTGGGGACGGTTCCTTGCTCATGAGTACCTTAGTCATACTTTTACCGGTCGTGGGATTTGAACAGGCGACCTTCTGATCATGGGGTAAACACCGTTACACTATCATTTTCCCCTAAATGCCCAAAATTCCAGTAAATTTATTTAAAACATGACATTTTTAGTAGCACTGCATTATACACATTACTCCATTCCTACAATGTAACGACAGTGTAATTGCTCCACAATATTGTAATTTCTGGTATTAATCCATGTAACTGCAGAGCTTATCCAGTCAATGCAAAAAGACCAAGCTATCAATCAAGCAGATGTTTAAAATTATCCAATCATGAGACCATTTCACTTTATTCATGCCTTTGAGATGGAGCAGGACAATGGTGTCCATACTGCTATCAAAAATGCATGCCTGTAATAGTCATTTAACACTTTTTTACACTTAGGCCCAACTTCAGTTATTTGGAGCAGGATGAAGGAAGGGGATGAAGGAAGGTTGAAAATAATGAACTGACCTTTAACCTCGTTACGTTAAATTTGGACAAAATGGACACAAGGTCAAGACTGAAGAGCAGACTAGTGCAGATCATTTGTGAGCACAGCAGCGCTGAGGTGAGCTTTCACAAGTAACTCATTCTGACCTCCTCTGTGCTTTTAATATTTTCTATTCTTTTTGTTTATTATTTGAAAAGGATACAGCTCAAGAGGTAATAAAATGTGTCAAAAGCGTTTTCCTTGTAGTGTACCTCAATATTCAAAGGTTGAGTTGAAACATTTGCAAATCAATAAATATATCCAATATGCTCCTGTACATGTGTTTCGGGCCTGACACCCAGCCCACAGTCTCTACCTCGTCTGAGAGACTCAAACTTTTTGATGGAGGTTGTTAAGAGCAGATAAGAACAGATGTGAGATATGAATGGCATTCATTTGCTGAAGCCCACGGCATGAGCGGCTGCAGTCCATTATAAAAACTGAAACTTCCCATAACAACGGCTGAATATTTTCATCTCGGTGTGTTTATCCCTAAAAGCGAATGCCACCAATGTTACTGGTTTTGTTGCAGCCCGAGGCCATCTGTTCCTACTGCACCTTAACACATTAATTGGATCAATCTGTTCAAAACAGATGCAGTTACACCGGGAGCTGTTTACTTCATGTTCGTTAAGCTAATGTTATTTTTTTTAGGGTTTTGGTGGTAAGTCAAGGAAGTGTAAAAGAAGAGCTTCAACAATCACTTGGAGGCTTACTATAGAAGTCTGTAAGGGTGACTGGGACAATTTTCATTTACACCTCCTCAAACAGCTGAAATCACACTTTTAAACTTGCATGCTATGAAAGTGTTAAACAAACCTGTTAAGACAATTTTGTTAAATAAGCACATCGTCTTAAATACCTTTCTAAAAAGAAGTAGCCAATAGTAGTCAATATTTCCCTGAATGCTGTCACCAGAATGTTCACAGAATTATGGGTGGGAATTGATAAGATTTCATCAATATAATGCCATTGTAGATTCTGCCTATCAATCCAACTCCTTATCAATTCTCTTATTTTGAGTGCGAAAAAAGTCAGAAATAAATAAATACCAAGTAAATGGCTGTACTGTGAGTAGAACACTGGTTGTGTTTGTTATTTATCAGCTAAAATAGAACTTTTGTCTGCAATAAAGGGGAAGATTTAACAGAACTAGAACATTTAGAACATTTTAGTGAATGTTGTTCCTCCCTGTGAGAGTCGTGCACATGTGATTGCGTGTTTACATCGTGAAAAATATAATTTAAAATAAATGTCAGTTATAGCAAAAAATAGCATTTATGCTCATGCTGGGAAAATGAGAGAATCGGTAAGCTGGAGCTCAGTTCTGCACAATTCTGATGGAATCTATCAGTTGGAACCGGTTTTTGATTCTCACCCCTAATCAGAATGCTGTACTCACACCTGAAAGTTTAAGGCGAACAACTTTTTATCTTCTCATCAATATCTGCCAGGTGCTAAAAATGGAATTTTACATCTAGGTTGTCCTTGAAGAAAAATGCCTTTCCTTTATTCCCTCCAAAGATTTTCTTTTACATTTTTTGCTCTTTCCTCATCAGTGCACCAAAACAGTGCTGGTAAAATAGGTAGAATTGTGGAAATGTCCCATTTAAAAGTGATGAACTCGCTGTCCCAGATGTCATGAAAAATTGAGTGTGTTACTCCTGGCAGCCAGGTGGGAGTCGGGAGGTGGGAGGCAGTAGCTCAGAGCTCTCCCATCAGACATTTAAGTGACTCATTTACAGCAACGCAGGTTACAACCGCTCTCCTCTTCTGTCCAAACCACACATTTATGTCCTTGGAGGCGAGTCGGGGAGAAAAAAAATCCAGAGCGTTAATAAGTTCCCAATGCCCCAGCCTCTCCAGTTCATTTGCATTTCAGGGACGAGTAAGAAGCTTGTGATCCGACAGGACTCGGAAGGGCTACGAGGGCCCTCAACTCCCCCCGGCTTTCCATTGTCAGGAAAATATGCTGGCCGCCATAATGGCCTACTTCTTCATCGCTGTGCCCGCTGCTTGGGCAGCACCAGAGCAGATGTGCGGTCAGGAGAAGTCAAGAAACTCTTTGCTTGCCAAACTGCATATCGGCTTTAATGCGTTGTCCATCTCTAATCTATTAGTCCTGTAGGTGTATTTGTTGAGCTGTTCAGAGGTCATAAGTGCATATTAAAGTACTGTGTCTGTAACATAGAAAAATCAGACATGAGTTTGAACACAATGTACACACCCTGAATCTTATATGTGTTGGCATCATGGAATACAAGATACTGAACTTGACACCCAGCACTGGTTAAGGGAACTGCTCTGTCTGCTGTAACTAGTGCTGGGTGTCCGCTGGGGATCTTGTATTCCATGCACAAGGCACCACAGATCCATATGTGCATATAAAAGCATCATTATACATCTCTGAGAAAGTGAGAAAGTGCAATGACATGCCAAGATATAACCATCGAGCAAGGCTGCTACATTAGTGCCACCATGGACACGAACCTTAGGAATGACAAGCACAAACAATTCTACGTTTACAATGTCCTTCCTTATTCCATTTTCTGAACAGTTTCTTACAAGCCAGATGGTGGTGTAACGATTAGAATCTTCGCCCCGTGATCAGAAAGTCGCCGGTTTGAATCCCTGACCGGTAAAGTTACCACTGAGGTACTCATGAGCAAGGTACCGTCCACAAACATTACACCAAGGGCGCTGCCCATTGCTCCTTCATGGATTGGTCAAATGTAGAGGTCACATTTTGGCATGGTGCACTGTGTGCTGTGCTGTGGTGAGTTCACAATGACAAATAACCACTCACTTACACATTTGGTTTTCTTTTGATGTATACTTTGCAGAAAAATAGGTGAAATATGCTGAGCATAAAGGTATCCAGGTGTGGATAGAGAGTTGACTAAATTAAAAAACATGATCAATAATATTATCAATATTATCAGTACTCTACCAGAATATTCATATGAGAGGCCACCTAAACAGAAACTGTGATAATCACCTAAAGCACACGCTCATTTTATATCCTGTTTATTTTAGATAATTCTAGAAAATAAATATTCGGGGCACAAACAACACATTATTATTATTATTATTTTCAGTCATACGCAAAGTTTGTGCATTAGCTTAAGTCTCCGAACACTGGTCTTTGGTGTGTACGCTGGTTAGCGGTATTTGACGTTTAATTAAGCATTAATTAAGCATGAGCGCCTTTTTAAATTCTTCAAAATACTCAGGTGAAACTGCCAATTCCAGTAAACTTAGTTATAAAAGTCTGTATATGAAACTTGTCAAAAACAGAAAAACAATTCATAAAGTATGATTCATAATGCTTCCTTTGTAAGAATGGGTAGTGCTTTATGGCTGTCTACGTCTTGAAGAAAAGCCTCTCAAAGACTCTAAAGCCGGCAGCAGTGAGGGAAATAGAGAACACCATTATTGGTGCAATTTTTCCCTTCTAAACAAACACACCGTCCCCTTTCCTGGCAGCCGCTGCGATAATCTATCAGTCCAGTCCTAGATTAAAAAAAGAAACCGCATGACAAGGTCAAAAACTCATTTTCAGACACAGTTGGGATCTAAATGCAGACAATCTCTGCATGTGTAACGAGTTTCAGCTGCCGTTTGCTGGCCAGGCTCGAGTAGGCTTTGGCGCGAGCAGGTCACCACGGCACAATTAATAAATTGGGGCGAGCGTGAAGTTGGGCTCTTCAACCCCGTGGGATTTGGAACGGTCCATCCTGAGGGACGTGGCAACATTAGCACTGGCTGCCATGATTTATGGGACAGAATGTCCAAAGCACAGTGGCTTTGAAAGACAATCTCGTGCAAATACAGAAAAAATTGCACGCTTTAAATTGCCACGCATTTCGCCACTTAATGGAAGATTGGAAGAGAAGCAAACATAATAGCAGGTGTGCTGACACACAATTTAGTTTGAGAGCAATTTGCCACGTGAAACAGGGCTCGGTCCCCAAGCTCTTCCCACACAAATTAAATTCATGAAGAGCATCTTAATTTAGTTTATTTAATTTTCTGGGCCAAACAGTATGTAAAGTCTGGTAGCTGAAGACTGGAAGGGTGGAAGCTCTCTGACAGCTCTGCTGACCCACTGGGATTCCTGGCATCAGTCACATCTGAGTAATCATTTTCATTTCCTCCACTTTATAACCTTGCTGGAGTCACACAGACAAGCAGTATAAGAAAACTATTTCAGGTGCCTCCAGAAGATCCAGTTGCTTTTAGGATAGAGCAGGAGTTTTCAACTGGTTCTGTCTCATGGACCATGATTCAGACTAAGCCGTAGTCTGCGGTCCACTGTGCGGCAGTGGCCGTGCGTGTAAGAGGTGGGGTATATTTGCATTAAATTCATTAATTCATAGAGATTCCCAAATCCTCTGCAAATGTATTAAAGAGTGATTTCAGTAGTGAAACTAGACTGGATGTCTCAGACCACCTGCAATGCTGCCGCGGAACACCGGTTGAAAACGCCTGGATGAGAGAAACTACCCTGTCCGGTCTTTCTTTCTTTCCTCATGCTAGACCTGAAAATGTTGCATCACCAGAGTGTCCTTATGTGTACTTGGTGAACTTCAGGATTGAGTGGTTCTAGGGGCCTTGTCATCTGAAACGTGCACTGATCTTCTGTACCTTAATTTATCGTCTAAATAATAACATATTTTGTTCTATATGTACACATACACACACGTAGCGCTTTGAGTGCAGCAGTAAAATACCATCTCCGGCAGAAGACGCTTAGCGTTCTGGCACTTAACGCATAGGACTTGCATTCAAAATAGGCGCAAAACACATTTTTTGAAGGTAAGAGTGGTCAAACCCTCACTTCCAGAATGCTTTCTCTGCGCTTGTTATTGCTAAGTTACGAAAACACTTATAAAACGCTGTGGGAAACCCTGATATTGTTGTGGTGCACTGTGTCCTGTGCGGTGGTGTGTTCACAATGATAAATAATGCATCACTTTCATCCTGTGACATTTGCCTTTTGTTCACTTTGAATTGCGGAAGAAAATAAAAGCCCTAAGATGTCCATACAATTACTCTCGATTGCGTATATAACGTGAACTTTTTCCAGCCCCAGTCAAGGTCTATGTTACTCATCATCTCAAAAAAGTGCATTTAAGGGTTTAATTCATCTTTAAACCAGCCCATTTTGTGTTTGTCATATAGTGCCAAATGCAGCAGCCGGTTTTTGGTACAAGACCTAATTTCCCTTGAGGGACGAATAAAATACTCTGACTTTTTATCCAAAATGCCTCCTGTAGGTGCACCTTGTTATAGTTAGAGACTGTATCTTGCCCAGCACAGTTTGTTCTAGCCATCCACTATTCCTTCGTATGTGGTCAGTTTCTGCGCAGAGAACCTGACAGAATATATTTGAGAGGAAGGGCCCCCTCGAGGCAGCAGTGGCACGTGCAATCCGCCACCAACACTGTTGTTTCTGATGCGCTCAAATCACAACACCCACCACACTGCCACTAAGATTTCAGTGTCACTGCTGTGTTCAGAATGATCCACCACCTACACAATATCCAGTGGCCCTGTGGTCAGAAACTGACCAGAAAACGGACTGGGCTGGAAGTTTGACAAATAGCGCATGACGGCAGACATGCTATACACTCCATAATTGCACACCTTTCCAAGCAGCCCATAAAGCAGCCAAGGCAAAGGTTAAAACAAGCTGTTAGTGTAATGAAATGCCGAAATGTTGACATTCAGGATGTATCTTTTCCTTGAACCACCCCAACGCCTCCCCACCAAACAATGCCTCTTGTGGTGGTGGGCAGGCGCTCTGAAATGAATCACCAAGTTTTGATTCATTCCAAGCACTGCTGTCAGCCTCCTCCCTTTTGTTCAGCAGAGCAAATACCTCCTGTAATCTGCACGCCTGTAAACATAACACAAGGTCTTTGTTATTCCCTCTTGGTTCGGGGGCGAGCAGATCACACATTTTGCGCTTGAAGGAGCAAATTAATTTCCATGCCTGGATTCAGTAATCCGTCCACTTTCCAAAGCAGAAATTTCCAAAGGAATGGACCAGCGTTTATAGCCGAGCCCTGGCTTGCTGGCGTGTGTTTCACACACAAAGCTCATTCTGGAAAAAAACTTCCATTATCATACCTCACATTCAGTACAATCAATACAGGAGAGAAGGTTTCCGCAACACTGACGGATTCCCGCTGAACATAATAGAAAAGCGAGAACAGGGTAACTGCAGCAGCAAGGCTGGCGGTGATGGAAGCAAGCGAGTGCCTCTATGGTTGTAGATGATATCAAACCCCCACACTGCATTCAAATCAGAATGCCCTTGATCTCACTTACACATTTTTTGCAACTTGTGAAGATACGTTTCTCCCCCACCCTCTCCCCATCTCCCCAGCTGCTGCTGCTGGAAGACAAGAAGAGGCTGAGTGATTACCCATGAAGGAAACAGCAGATTAGAGGAAAACATGTAACAGGTAACAAGTGTGAAGGCTAAACTACTTCCATGTCAATCAAGACAAAACGGAGAGTGTGGAGGGAAAATCACAGAAGAATCTTAGTGTTTTGAGTCAAGTATAAATCAAAAGTGTATTGACCCCCATATACCGTAATTACACATTCCTGCAGAACACAAGGCTGTCAAGTTTGTGCTTTTGATGTAAGCACTTTTTATACATTAAGTAAAGGAAAAAACTGCATTGAAATTTTATCAATGAAGGGACATGTTTTTACAGTTGCGGCAGGGCGTAACGGTAGAGTGTTCACCCCATGATCAGAAGGTCACAGGTTCAAACCCAGGACCAGTAAAGTTACCACTGAGGTACTTATGAGCAAGGTACCGTCTCCAACCACTAGTCCCTGCGCGCTGCCCACCGCTCCTTTACGTATGGGCCAAATGCAGAGGTCACATTTTGTTGTGGTGCGCTGTGCTCACTCATTCAGTATTTTTTAAGGAAGTTTTTCAAATTTTAGGGAAGCAACAGCCTAATTTGAAAATTGGCCGATTCACCAATATTTTATTAATTTTTTTCTTAAACTTGTTCTTAAGAAGGTTAAGAGATCATGGGCTTGTTTACACATATCTAGACATTTTTATAAACACATTTTTTATACGTTTGGGCAGAGTTTTAGCCACCTCAAAGCTGTGGAGAGTGCCTTAAATGAAATAAAAGTACAGGACTGTAGAAAAAACCTGCACAAACATGAATGCAATAATCTCTGCGTTAGAGTGCTTTTCAACAGTTGCAGATTCTGTTCTTACCTAAAAAAGCATTGGCGAATATCATATTCTTTATGAAAATTGCGCGTGTTAAGAACAAATTTCTTCTTAAGAATGATTTGTAAATGAGGCCCAGTGAACATACACGCCACTGAATCATGTATAATAAATAGTTAAATGCTTCCTCCTGTACAAATCTTGGCAAATTTTCTAGTGGCTGGGAATCAAAAACAAAGGCTTTTCAATTAGCAGCATTCGCCGGAGATGTCAACGCCTGAAAAAGACGGGGCTTCCATCCAACCGTCCTCAACTCTGTCGGACTTCCCAGTGTGGGAGGTGCGGGACAGAATATGTGAATGTCTCGAAAGCGAGGGAGAAAGCAGGAGTTGCAGAGGGAAGTGTGATAGATGAGCTCTGGCTCCAAAGCGTCGGCCTCGTCACCCTCGTGCGGATCAGGCCCCCGGCTCTCCTGCTGAAATGAGCAGGATCACTGGTGGAGGTTCTTGTCACATTGGCTTTTCCCACCCCCCTAACCGTACGAGTTCTGTACTAGCTGTTACTGTCACATAGCGCATGATCAAATGCGTCCCCAACTCAACTGACGTGCACAGGCAGACACACACACACACGCACACACCATCCCCGAGTCTGACACAGAGAAGCAAACTGTCAAAGAAGCTAAGATTAGTCATTGTAGCTACTCAACTACTGACTTATTGTTATTCATGCACTCACAGAGGGAAAGAAAGACGTGAGAAACATAATGGAAAGCCTGATAAAACCTAGCTGGTGTTGGTGGAAAAGAACAACACGCTGAGATGAGCGCAATTCTCTCCAGACCAGTGAGTGCACTGGAAGCCACTGCTAATTAGTCAACGTCCGGACAGATTAGGAGCAAGTTACAGCACATCGGCAGAACAAGATCGCTTCACCCTACGTGTTATTAAAAGCCAAGGAAAGGAGCTACTTAAGGAGGGGAAAAAACCTTTACAATAAAATAATTCTGAAGACAAACCATATCACTACATATCACTGCAGTGTAATGACACAACAAATGCCATAGAAATTCTTGGTGAAACATGGCCTACTATTGTATTACATGGTGTTATTAGAAAACAGATAAATGTGTAGTAATTACGGCAGCAAAAGACGGGGTTCACAAGACCTCTATTAACAGTTAGTAATTAATAGCATAAAGTGAGTGAACACATTAAAGCAGGGGTTTTCAACTGGTTCTGTCAGGGGGTGGGTTCTGTTATTCTTTAGATATTCATTATCCATAACGATGCCCATATGGAAATGTTTTGAGAAATAAATAAAACATTTTTAAAAAGCAATTTCAGTAGTGAAACTATATTGCATGTCACGGACCACCTGCATTGTTGCTGCAGACCACCGGTTAAAAAAGCCCTACAATACAGTGTAGCACACCCCAGTGAAATGTCACCTCTGCATCTGACCCTTCCATGAAGGAGCAGCGTTAAGTTGACGTGGGCAGTGCCAGGATCAGGTAGCTTTACTGTACAGAGCATCTTCTTAACAGTTACATTACTACAGCAAATTATAACGTACATCACGAAGGTCACAGTATTACCAAGAAACTAGACCTTTAAGTATTTCCTGTCTTTGCCCCTGCTCGTGTCTCTCCTCTATCTAGACCATCGTTCTTCTCAAACACATTATTGTAATGCGGATGTGCGTTCTCCACTGTGTAATGTTCTTTGCACGTATGCACATATGTATGTAGGTACGTCTGAATAAGCAGGAATTTTTGTTCCTACTTTATCGTTAAGCATCCTTGGGTGTGAAAGAGAGGCTATATAAACAAAATGTATGTTTTACACTGCAAGTCTTTACCAGGGAATGGTAAAAATTTTATAAGGCAACAGGAGCTAAATCCTTCACCTCTGAATAGAAAACATCAATATATTTCATGTATTATTAATATATTAATCTTTTATTCTACAAAATCACACAGTAACAGACATTACTAAATCCTAAGGTCAGAAGGTCCCTTCTGTGCTCACAGTGAAAACACAGCTAAACCAAACATCTGATGCACCTCAAGTGTAGACTTCTTCACCCAGAGCAGGGGTATTCAACTAAAATTTAAAGAAGTCCAGATAGAGAAGATTTCTTGAAGCAAAGGTCCAGATGATCATGTCTATTAGATGTATCAACATTGCATGTAATCAAAACCTGACTCTCAAATCAAATTAATTCAGTACAATTAAAAAAATTTGGACAATATTTATTGTCACCTGACATAGAAATGAACATATATCTATTTTCGCTGTCCACTCTTTTTTGGAGAGCGGCATTTGTTCCTCATTTTTCTCTCCCTTTCTCTCGCTCAGTCATCTGTATCTCTCCCTTTGTTTGTGCACTGTGTGCTGGGCTGTGGTGTGTTCACAGTGACAAATTATCACTCACTTTCACTAAGAGTCGCAATGTTTACCACCTGGAATGCACAGACTTGATTGGCTGAGTGGTATCAAGTGGGATGGCTTAACCTGCATGCAATTGGTCTGTGCGTTTCCTCATCCACTAAACGGCTAACAAAAAGACTGCAAAAGCTGTGCTGGTTATAACAGAAGTGTCCCGTTGGGTTTTAAACCATAACCTTCTGTTTTGGCTATTGGTCCGGGTCTGGGTATGCAACAGCTTCTTGAACCGGATCCGGACACGGTCCGCCTGTTAGTGACCTCGGACCTAGAGATATGAAAACCTCTATCTTTCTTCTGTATTTTTTGCACTCTGTGAATGCACACAAAGCTAGTTAAGAATTTACACAAAAATAGTCTGACACATCAAGATTAGGGCTGTGCGATATGGACAAAAGAAACCTATCACGATTTTCTTGAACAATATTGCGATTTTGATTTTAATCACGATTTTGACACACACAGACATGTTTTACAGTGTGAATATGAAACATTTTTCCAAAGGAAAACAATTAGATCTTTATCAAAGACTTGTAACATGTCTCTAAAACAGACATAAGGCAAAAAAAAAAAAAAATCACCTAGTAAAGGTGTAACAAAATGTCTCTTGAACAGACCTATGGAAAAAAGTGTGTGTGTGTGTGTGTATGTGCGTGTGCGCGTGTGGAAAAAACAACAACCCAGACCACCAAAACCCCGCCCCCACACTGCCAAAACCTAACCGCTTTCAAACCGCGCGCACAGAAATCTCACTCGAGCAAAAAAGCCGCTCGTCGGTGATCTATTTTGCGCGCGAGGACATTTAACAAATCGAGAGGAAAAAAGACATTCGCGAGAGGAAAAATACAGTTCGCGCGCAATATTTTCACAACGCGCACTTGATTCCTAATTTTGTGCTCTCGAGTTTCACGTTTGCGTGCACGACTTTGAAATTTACGCCCGTGATTTTTTTGCGGCAAGCCATTTTGCGCGCTCTAGTTTTGGCATAGATGTGACGCCATACAAATAGCATACCGCGGGAAAAGTCGGGCTGTAAGGCGATTTAGAAATCGCGCATATTCACATCGCGATTTCGATACGATTTCGATTAATCGCACAGCGCTAATCAAGATAGTGAACTAGTGTTGCAAAACACAGCACAAATATATCCAGAACAGTAAGTAAGGTCACCTGAGTAGATGGAGAGTGTAGTGCAGTGGTTTTGCATACAGGTTCAGTCACCATAAGGTCAGAGCAAACAGCTGCACAGCCATATGGATTAATAATGAACAAGTTACAAGCAAATTAATGTCATATTTCACACCACAAACTGAAAGCCAAAAAACCTTGAGCATGTGAACAACATTCCAAAATACAATACGGCCTGCTACGTCATTCTTTTTTGGACACATTAAAAACATTCTCAAACCTAGCCTGGCAGTTAACGCTGAAATTCAGAGCATTTTTCAAATGTGCAAAAGGCCTAAAAGAAAACCTCAGATATTCACAGTAATAAAAAAAACATAAAAAAGGGAAAAAAAATCGAAGAGAAAGAAGTGACTTTGACTTGGAGCACATTAAGAACTCATTGACAGAATTCATAGCTGCAAGCCCATATCACCTGGCAAAGCCCCCCAGCATGAGCCCTATTCTCACTCTGCCCACTCTCTAATATCAACCTCATGAAAGACTGACAAATGGAACTAATTACCACACTGCGGTTTGAGACCTCACTGTGCACAGCGAGCGAGGGATCACAGCGCACAGGTCCCCCATTTCTCCCGGGTCCTGTATTATTTCAGCCACTTGGTACATATTCTACAGAGCAGATAAAGCAGACTGCTCGATTTCAAAGGCAAAAGACCTAAAGCGTGCTTTTACATAACAATGAACTAGTGCGGCGTTATACGACGGGCAATATGTGCTTAAGCTGAGATAAAGAGTGCAAAAGGTCCACACCAAAAGCATTGCAGTAAATTTCATTTTGTACAACGAAATGCATAGTAAACGCTTGTAAAGAGAGGAAACCCATTTATCTCACTTTCCCCAAGATAAATAGAAAGAAATTACCCCTATGTGCAGGTGAGTAAATGTAGTGTCACGGCTTGCAAACACGGACGGACTTCATCTGCACGCACACACACACGCACACACACTAGCCCATCCCCAGTAGAGCTCAGGTGCACATAGCAAGTAATGGAACCTGACGAATCACAATGCAAGTCACTGTACTCCATAATATGGCTAATAATTGCAAATCCATTGGTTGAGGAGCGTTGCAGCGCTCGTGTACTGACGCAAGCCGGCCGTGAGGAAAAAGGCTTCGCTTTGTCAGTTGCAGTCAAGCTCCAAAGAGTATTAAACATCAAGGTCTCCTGCTGACAATAGCCCGGCTGTGCACTGTTAATATCCAAGTGCCTTATTATTTAGGGCAAATCCCTTCTCTGTCAAGCTCAATGCTTGGATTGCAGAAGCTAATTTAATTCCAAGTGTGGCGGGATCCAAGTGAAACCAGACATTTTTGCTCCGATATGCACCACGAGCTCAGGAAGCTTTACGAGCCGATTCCCAAGCTCAGAACAACAAACTTGCACGAGTAACAGAATCTAATCTCCAATTATTTGCTCAGTTGGTACTAACATCATCTCCAGATTCAAGTGTTAAAATTCTTTACACACGTACAAGTACAACATATAGTGAGATCTTTCCTAAGACGGGTACATGAAACTGGAATTATAGAAATTAGAGAATAAGTTAAAGAAACCCTACAAGAAACTAAAATAAAACTAAAAATATGCTCCTAAATAAAATTTATACTATAAACAATAACTGTAAATATCCATATAAAGCTGCAAAAACTATACATGTAAAGTTTTGCAAAATGGGCAAATTAAGCACGGCAGGTGGGTGAAATATAAGCATAAATGCAGATACAAGTCTTAAATGGCAGGTTGGAGACATTAATTACAGCTGCTTCATCCTTATCGGGGGCACAGGGACCAGAGTCTACGGGTGCAAGGCGAGGATCAAACCTGGGCAGACGGCAACACACCGCAGGGCAAACACACTCACATGCACACCTTACAAGGCCTATACTGCATGCTTTTGGACTGTGGGAGGAAACTGGAGCCCCAGGAGAGAACCCACACAAACACGGGGAGAGCATGCAAACTCCACACTGAAAGGCCCTACGGCCAACCCGGGGATCGAACCCAGGACCTTCTCGCTGTGAGGCGGCAGCACTAAACTCTGCGCCACCATGCCGCCTAGGCTGGTGGCATATTAGCATAAATGGAATATAAAAATAAAAATAAGTTTTCAACTTCCACATGTACTATATAGAATTATAGATTTGGTTTTTGGTGAAATTTGTGCTGAAAGTCTCCTGGCTTGATTTTCATGATGAATGTTTCAACCATCTTCTGCTATGAAACTTAAGTCACATACCAGGTGACATTTAACACTTTCCGATTCTTTCGAGATGCAACTGAAAGGCTTCAGTAAGGAGGCTGTGGAGCGTCCATGAACAAAGAAACTGCAGAGTCTTTATTTTTACACACACAGGCATGAGTGAAAAGTCGTCTGGGTGCAAAAACGCCGGCAATGTTGCACAGAACTGGGCCAAAAGCATATGCATATTCAAAGGTAGGAGCATTCATTAAATTTGTCCCTTAATGGCACTATTACTTGTCTTTGCCCTACCGGGGGAGCCATTTGCATTCACAATGCAGGTCCGACACCGCAGTGCCTCTAATTGCCTCTAAATTTAGCAAGCCAAGCTTGTCCTGGGTACACGGTGAGAGGCGAACAAGACCGTTTCTATGATGGGGGGAGAGAGGGAGAGGGAGAGAAAGACTTAACTGAGAAAGAAGTGTGAAATAAACGAATAAGGAGCAGAAATGAGACAGTGTTAGAACGAGAAAGACGGAGAGAGGTTGTGGTACTCTGCCAGAAGAAACAGACGAGAGAAAGAGAGCGAGAGAGAAAAATAATCAAAAGAGGCACAAAATAGGGAGCGAGAGACAGTAAAGACAGAGAGCGATACAGTAAGAGATCTGGTGGACTGGAGGGAGGCACAAAGAGAGCATAAGAGAGATATTAAGAGAAGAGAATCAGAGAGAAATAGCAAGATTGTGTCACAATGAGACAACTAGTAAAAGAGAGCGAGTGTGACAGAGCAAAAGAGCTGACAGGTTGGAGAGAGGGAAAGAGCACAAGACCGATATTGAGAGAAAGCGAACAAGATCAACAGGGACAGGTAGTAAGTGAGAGACAGTGCGAGACAGAAAGACAGAGAGACTTCTCTGAGAAAGAAGCACAAAATAATAAAAGCGAAAAACAAGCAGACGCGGGAGAGAAAGAGAGAAATAGCAAGTGAAACAGCGTTAGAGGATGAGACTGACAGAAATAGCAAACAGAGAGAGAGAAAAAGAGAGTGTCAGAATGAGACAACTAGTAAAAGACAGTAAAGAGAGTGACAGAGTAAAAGAGCTGACAGGTTGGAGAGAGGGAACGAGCACGAGACCGATGTTAAGAGAAAGCGAACAGGATAATCAGGGACAGGTAGTAAGTGAAAGAGTGCGAGAGAAAAAGATAGAAAGAGATCTCTGAGAAAGAAGCACAAAATAATATGTGAAAAAATGGAGCAGACGCAGGAGAGAGTGAGAGAGAGAGAGAAAAATAGCAAATGAAAGAGAGAGTGTGAGAGTGACAGAGAGAGAGAGAGAGAGAGGGTGTAAAACAAACAAAATGAGAGGGTAGCTGAAGAGAGAGAGAGAGTGAGTCAGAAAAACAGCGAGAGATAGCGCGAGAAAATGAGAGAGGAGAAAAAGATGGAAAGAGAGTGACGGAGTGAGTGAGTGAGAGAGTGAGAGCTGGAGAATGGAAATGGAGAGAGAGCACGAGACAGCTATTAAGAGAAAGCAAGAGAGAGCGAGAGAGGGAGGGAGAGAGAGTGAGAGCTTCAGACTGCAGGCTTTTTTCTCCCCATGCAAAGGGCATATTTTAAATGTGCAAGGGCACATTCTCAGCCGGAACACACAAAATGACAGATTCACAACACAACAGCAATTTATGATACACACAAATGGTAATGAAAGAACAAAAGCCATTCCTTCTGCGGTTTGACATTCAAGAAAAAGAAAAGCCCATTACCAGGTCCATTTATACACCGCTGCCCGTCCCCTTCTGGCTTAGTTACAACAGATAACACAGCAAGATTTAAGGGCTTAGATGTAAAAGCTTTAGAGGATTTAGCCATGAGACGTGCTCGCAGGGAGGAGGATGTCGAGCCACCAAACACCAAAAACCAACATTTCCTGCAGAATGTCCTTGAGCACCATATCTCTGCTGTCAGAGGAGCCGAGCAGAACTCAAACGCATTCCTCCACTATTTTGGGTAGGGCTTAGGAACTTACTTTCAGTCGCCGTGATAATCTGCGTGGAGAATGTCGGCTTTGCAATTTCACACACATTTGATAGGTCACTCTCTTCAGCATCAACACAAGTTAACATGCACTTGTGCTAAATACAAACTGCCTGTGCAGTCCATCAAAACACAAACATGGCATGACATATTTATTAAACATGGCACGTTACCACTTTACGTCCGATATGATACCGATCCTGTAAATCTGGATATCTGTCGATACCGATACAAATCCTATACAGACTTTGAGTTTTTAAAAATGTCTGAATAGATGACTGAGATTATTCTGTTACGCTTAAGGAAATACTTGACTTAGATGCTGTTTTCTTAACTAAAACAATGCAATAATTACACAACCATATGTTTATGCTGAATTATCTATTATTGAAATAACATCTCAAAAATTATGCATTTAAACACTGTTCTGTAATTTTGTGACTGTCCCTTATCCTCCCGAATTTGTTTTTGGGGTTGTGGTGCGCTGCGTTGCTTGTTCTGCTCATTAACATATCAACATGTGCAAATTAGCACGAATGTCCAACAATAAACCAGCTTTGCCACGGTGCCGCTTGCATTCACACACACATAGATGGGCTCTACGCCACGATACTCGAGCCATCAATTTGAGTCGTTATTGGACCAATATCTGATCCACATATCGGATCGGTGCCATCTTTAATATTTATAATGCAGATACTGTATGTTTTCACTCAATTCTATTTAACACGTGAGTGGCGCGACATTATTCATGTGGAGAGAGGAGGGTTGTCTATTTTTACCTCCCTTCATATAAGCAAAAATGGTGACAGGCCTAAAATGGAGAAAGGAGGAGATTAAATTTGCTTTGTGCACAGCGTGGTTCTGCACAGATTTGTCATTTCCTGCACCAGCAAACCTGATCCACATTGTTAATTAGTTAATTAGTTTTATCAGGTGTGTTATGGTTCAGAGTACTGTACTCACATCTGTACAGAAGAGGCACGATGACCAGGTTTGGTAACCCCTGAAGTAGAACCATCATACCTGCAAGGATCTGCAAGAACCTCAACATACGACACCTAAAGTTCACCTGAATATTAGTAACGGGAATAAATGCAGTCATTTCCCCTCAAAGTTATGTTTGTGTTTTATTTGGATTGTTCTTTGTGTTGGTAATTTTACTCTCTTCTTTTATGACTCTTTACGTGAAGATTTGGATTTATGTGCCTGGATATATAGGGGCGGTTTCCCAGACAGGGATTAAGACTAGTTCTGAACTATTTCTTTTTCAATGGAAAATCTCCATTCAAAACACTCTGTAATCCAGGACTAGTCTTAATCTCTTTCTGGGAAACCGCCCCATAGTGTATAACTACAGCTATTAAATATGTTTTAGATATTGACATGTTTCTACTTCATTGGGGAATCCCCCCCCCCTACACACACACACACACACACACACACAGTCTTGTATTATTGTCTTTGTGAGGTCTTTCCATAGGCTCCCATAATGACCAGATGTATATAATTTTACACCTACACCTAATCCTAACGCTAACCTTAACCTCAGTAACCAAAAGCACATCTTTTACCTCTTTTAGTTTCTCAAATAAAACAAGCACATTTTCTATAGTCATTTTTCCTCATGGGGACCTCTCAAATGTCCCCACAAAACCCAAAAAACTGATAAAAGTGATTTTAGGGGACAAAAAGGCCCCCACAATGCGATAAATACATGAACGCACACACACACACACCCACGATCTTACACAGTGGTCGAGAGCAACAGAGTCCCAGCTTTGATGAGACTTTTTAAACAATATGAAAACACAAAGAAAGTTTATAGAGGCAACAAAGCTTAATTTGAATTTCTTTATTAAACTGATCAAACCAGCTTGACACGACCAGTGAAGTTGAAGAATCTTTTCATATTTTTGCTGAAAAACGTTATACTGGGGAAAACAATAATTAGAGAAACAGTATAAAAACAAGACGCAACAACCTGATGGATCATATCCATTTTTGGTTTGAATCACAATTTATTCTTCGAGGAAGTAGGAGTCGAGGTCCCCCATGTCCTCCATGGGCTGGGCAGCGGTGGTCTGGCGAGGGGCACTGCTGCCGCTTTCCGGTGCATTCTCCTGCCCTTTCTGAGGCAAATCCACTTCCCTCTTGATCTCTTTTCCTCCACCAAGCAGTTTCTGACTCTCCTGGAAGTACTGGTTTGGATGATTTAGAGAGAACCCGGCGTCTTCCACCTGTTTGGGAAAACCTTAATGTTTAGTTTTACAACCTTGATACCAATTTAACTGACATTTGAACAGACCCGAAACACAAAGTAGACCCGAGGTTGGCTTACAGCGACGCTTCCCGAATGCCCCCCTTCGTTTTCATTTTCACTTTTTTCCAATCGGGGTTGTGAGGCCTGGAGCCTATCCCGGAGCGGCAGCGCAAGGTGGGCACGAACCCCGGACGGGCGCCAACACGCCGCAGGAGACACACACTGAAAGGAACACCTTACAGGGCGGGAGAGGGAGTTCCCAGAGAAAACCCACACAAACGCAGGGAGAGCACGCAAACTCCACATCCTACGGCTTGGGGAATGAACCCAAGACCCTCTTGCTGTGAGGTGACAACGCTAACTACGGCCCCCTTTTGTATAACTTCTCCTCACCCCTGCCTTTCAGTCGGTCAAGTCACGCAATTCCCAGAACTAGCTGGATTTGGTAAAAATGGCTACCTAATAAACCTGGCATCAGTCAGATAAACATCCGTGTTAGAGGCAGCTGTGGAAGTTTGGGACAAAACTTGAACACTTTGAGGTTGCAGCTGTGAGACTACCACACTTTGTTCATTTTCAATGTAAATCTTTACCTTGCCATGCCCCCCCCCGAGGGGCGTGTCGCCCACTTTGGGAACCACTGGATTATAGAAATGTCGTTCCTACATAAACTATGAACGACAAACTGTCCCGCCCTTCTACCTCTGTATCTAAAGCTGAAAGTCAACGAGCTTTGAAGTTCCAGCGACTTCTCCCACAAGTGCTGCAGCATCTCCACACCGGGATCCGTTTCGTTGTCTGAAGCAAATAGAAAAGGACCGTTTAACTGTACTTGAACCGGCTGAACATCGGCAGGGCCCCGGCGCGGCCCTTGTTCTCCAGAAATAGATCAAAGATCCGAGCCTTTCCCTTATCTCTGAGGGGCGAGTGGTGAGGTCACCGCCGGTGTGGAAACGGAAATCCGAGTGATCCATTATGCACAGATCCATTTCGAGGTTAGCGCAACTACAGCAAAAACGCAGCGAGGCCCTCTGTCCGTGACAAATGAAAAATGCATAAACATGAAAGCGGCTGCGCAAAACGGCTCGGGAAATGAATCAATCCGGAGCCGTTTTTGGAGAGAGCTGGGTTTCGGAAGCTCCCGTCTACCCGCCTCTCGGCTGCCTTTTCATTACGCCGCTCTCTGGCTCTTGATTTATTGCCCTTGTGTAAATATTTCATCGGTGAAGTATTACATTTTGACCTTTAATAAATGCTGCCAGGGCGGGGAGGAACGGCGGCGATCTATCTGGGCTAACTCATGGACGTGGAAGCAGGTGGGACGTGTGGCGATGATTAAAGTCCCGCCACTAGACCCAACAACCCGGCTCTTTGTGCCTGTGATGACTCCGGAATGCCGGATCAGAAAATTGAGGAGGTGGGGAGGGGTGTGGGCCAGGGTGGGGACAGTACATATGCTTTATTGTCCACATTATTGTCACAGATGCCTCTTCATACAGCTGACTTGAATTATGACTGGGTGAAAGTTTGGACCCACGCTCCTCATCGGGACTGGAAGGAAGAGGCCGTTTATCTTTTCGGGCCCTGTTAGCGTGAGCCGTTAGTCAGGACGGGCGTCTCGTTCATTTGCCGCAGTCGTAAGTTGTTCTCCACCGTTAGGCTGGTGGCTGTAAGTCATCAGCAACGACCCCTGCACTTGGTGCCCTCCGACTAACTGCTAAACGGCGCCCTTGGATGTCGGCGGCGACGCAGTTTGCACCGTGAGCCATTAAAGACCATTATATGCAGTCAATGACACTTTGAGCACATTAGAGCATTAAAGGGGCGGCGGCCTAGATGCAAACACACGCATAAAACATCCCTTTAATGGGGAGGAACTCGGCTCTGCTGATCGTGAGATTTATGAATGTGAAGAGATGCTGAGTTTGTGTGGTTATAAGCATTAAAATGAGACACAGAGCAGCCACGTGATTAAGGTTTGTGTAAGCCTTTCGGGAGAGTCGAAAATATTCACACACCACAAATGAATAGCATTCATTATCACAAAACAGCAATATACGAAGACATGCACATTGATAGTTATGGCTGCACTGATATTTATCAACCTACTTTACATACATTACACATTTATATCGTTGAATGAAGCCAATGTGCATAAAGGAAAGTGTAGTAAGATCTTTGTAATACAGCTGTACACACCATCACTCCAAAACTGAGTCTGTAGATGCTTTTTCAATATTAATTAACAGTTTTTTCATTTAAATTTAATTTCTTTTTACCACAACTTCATTTTTATTCCCTCGGGACAAAATAGCTCGGAACAGAATAATGTTTAAATCGAGCTTAAAAGGTGCTGAAGCTCACCAAATTCAATTCAGCCCAGCCTTAAACACAACTCTGAACGATACTTTAAACCAGAGGTCCTCAAACTTTTTCTGTCCTTCCCCACTTCAAATGAGGGGGAATTCTCCAGCCACGCCTCTCGTATATTGACCCAACAAAATGGTAATGGAATACATTGTTTTCATTTTTCAAATTTACTGAAGTAACATCAACGCCCATCTGGAAATCAGTAACTAGAAACATCAGATATAACATCGTGTTCATAAACACGTACTAACCAAAAATACAGACAATACTAATGAAATTGTAGACCTACTTCAGTTTCTCACTTTGAAATCCATGCAACAAGGTTCGCTACATTTTTCCCCCGGTCTCCAGTCTAACGTTATTCTAACATGTTTGTGGGCTATTCACGATTCCTTTGACTGGGTGTTTTTTTATCGTTTATTGTTTTTTGTCTTTATTGTCAGTACAGAAAGGCATTAATAGAGTCCAGTGTTGGGGCGGTTACTTGAGAAAAGCAATTATAGTTACTAGTAACTTTTTCCATTATAGTTACAGCACTATAATAGTAACTAGTTCAGAGAAAGTTACTACCGCGTTACATTTAACATTGTCAAAGAATCTGGCTCTCCCTCGTTAATGGACGCTTATGGCGATGTGAGGTGCTTCATGACATTAGAATAGTTTCAACCGACTTGGAGAAACACTTTCTTCCTGCTCATAATGTACATTTCACATAAACATTCTCACCTTTTAAGAGCGTTGTAAAAAGTAATTAGTTAGAATAACCGTTTCTAATGGTATTATTCCCATCAGTGATAAAGACAGACATAAAAACAAAACCTCTTTGCGTTTGTCACGCTCCACTCGTCATGCCTCTGTTACCCACTAGTGGGGCGCATCCCACACTTTGAGAACCCCGTCATTTAAACAGAGTGAGGAGTGCAACACTTGAGGCGGAGAGATGAAGAGAGTGCTCCAATGTTAAAATTTCATGAGTGGAAACAGCAACACGTCTTATCTTATAAATGACGTTGATCATATAACTGTATTTGTCCTTTATGTGAAAGCTGTAAACAAAAATGGTGATGCAAACCTAATGGACATCCTCTGATATACTGTATACTGTGTGATGCTGTTAGTTACTCAAACCTGAAGACAAAAGTCACAGGAATATAAAATTCACAATTTTACCTCAAATTGATAAATAAGGCAAACTTATTGTTACTTAGAATTCCTACAAGTTACTGTGTTATGCAGAATTCATAAAAAGGCAAACTTTTTGTGTTATATACAGTAGCTTCTCAAAACTGGCACCTTCCCTAAATTGATATTTATAAACAGCACAATCTACTGTGAATGCTTGGTTATGTGACGTAATCTACATCACTGCTATTTCAAAGTTATTTCAAGTAGTAATTACTTAGTTTTTAGTGGCATACGTTTGAACACAACATGGGGCAGATTGTAACACAAATTGGAGAAATTAATCACCATGGTCAAGATTAAATCAGTGAGAGGTTCTAAAATGTCAGGTTCAGAGGGTTTTTGGTTCAGTGCCCAGCCGTGTGAAGTGAAATGTTAAGTTGCTGCCAATAATCAGTAACAGTGCTGATACCAGTTCACAGTCAGGTTACGTGAACCCAACTACCTTATTCTTTCCAACTCCATTAAGGATGCATTCTCTGTAAAGCTGAGCAAAAGCTCAGCAAAACCTATTCTTCCACGCAAAATGATTTTCCTGCAGTTTTTATAGTGAAGCCTTTGGTGTTCACAGTGTGTTTAACCTTTCAGCACCACATAGAGGAATTCTTTTTTTATCCCCCCAAGGGTGAAACGAGCCCTGTGTTGTGCTGTTGACAAATATTTGGAAGGTTTTACTTCTCACTTTCATATCAATGCCTTTCTCCTTTCCACTTTTCAAATTAACCTGTCATGGAGCAGATAGAGCTGCTTGGCTTCGCACAGGTGCATGCGCCCGTTTGCAGCGCCGTCAACTGGGGCTCTGACTTCTGAGTGGAGCGAGAGGGCACACGCCACACGGCTAATCCTGACTGACACAGTTTGGGAATGTTGTTCTGTGTGTGTGTGCACAAGTGTGTGTGTGTGTGGGGGGGGATTTTGCTGTTTCACCACTGTCTCCCAGCCCCCCACACCCCCCGTCTAAACACCAGAAGCACAGCAGGGTCTGGAACAGCACGAGAAATCAGTACATGCTGAAATATGTAGCCATTCATTTGCTTTCCCACTGGTTCTGACCCACAAATCCACAGCTTTTATGCCCTGCTTTATAGAACACATTATCGAACTCTCAAAAGCATGTCAGAGCAGCCCGAGCGGTCGATTGCAACGGCCGAGAGAAAAGATATACAGGATTTTTTTGGACCCAGAGCCGTTCTGCCTGCGCCCGTTTGACAGATTTCGGCCTGGCAAACTAACAGCGTGAATATTAACTGCCTTGAATTTGCCCAAAACTGCCGTTTCAAAAAGGTCTGGGCTAAAAAGGACTAAATGAAACGTACTTAAATATTTAGACAGGGGTAAATTAATCTTAAGCACAATAATGAACCCATGACAGGTGATGACGGATGCGACTACAGCTGCTGGAGCGTGCCGAGGATGTTCAGCAGAGCTGCTCCGGTGCGTCCCAAAAAACACCCCCAATTAAAGTGGGTCAGAGTGAAAAGCATTCTTACGTTATGTGTCAATTCGTAGTACTTCTGGCAGGCTAGTTGATAGTGCATTCCCTTGACGAGGTCCAGAATCTGTTAAAGGAGAGAGGGAGAGCGGGAGGTGGGAGAAGAGAGGAGGGAGATCAAGTGTTAAAAGATATATTGGCACACCGACTCACTCCACCTTATAAGCTGACCTTTGTTTTAGGGGTCACGTGTTAATCACGCAGCATTTTCACTGTCGGCATGCAATTAATCTCAAGCCATCAAACTAAATGCCAAATCGATACAAGGATGAACTTTGCTGTTTTTTAAATAAAAGAAACGTTTGAAGCTGACTATTGCTGTAATATGCATGAATGTTGCTAAATGCAGTGTGTCTGCTTCTCTCAACACAAACACACCATCACACACACATGCAAGCGAGCATGGCCAGATAAGACGTGGAGTCAGGCTGCAGAGATATTTTTGTCGAGACCTTTCCTCAGGTAGTGCTTTTCGGTTCGCGTTCCCACAGGAGTATCACAGCATTCCAGCTCAGCAGCATATCGACAAGTGCAGGAATGCATTATACATGGCCTTAAAGGCAAAAGGCAGCAGCACTGCAGCACAACCTTAACCCGAGTGCTGCAGTGACAGATGACTGATGGAGGGCAGGGATCGCGTAAAGCCTCGTGCCGAGCTCTTATCTGCAATATCGGGAGGAGAGTTCACTACCGCTCTCCCGGACGCTCCGTGGTTATCAGTCAATGACGAACACAACTTTACAATCAATAACTGAAGAAGACATCCAAAGACAGCGAGTTCAAGCCGGGTCTTTTCTCCCCCCACAACCCCATTCTTTCCGCTTCGAAAAGTTTGAGAAGCGTTTTGTCTTGTTTTGAGAGGAAAAAAAAAAAAAAAGAGCGACGGCACCTTCGGTCGGTTCGTTCCGGACACATTTTGCGCATAACTGCTCTCGATCCAGAGCCTGTTACCTTCGGGTGTAGCCGCTCTAATGGCATATCATTGCTGCGCGTGCTAATGCTGGTCATTTTACATACTCACACCCAAATAGCTATTACTGGGGATTGTGATGACCTTGTTTAACTGACATGCAGCAACTAGAAGGTCTGCCTGTAAAATGTTTCGAAGGTGTTGAAAGTCACAAAGGGAATAAAAATATTGGAAGAACTCAGAGTGTATGTAGAGACGCTGATGTGCTTCCAGCTTTACCAATTTATTGACTAGGTCTTACTTAAGTCTGTGTAATACTGAAAAACAACCCGTATCACTCAGTTTCAGCATGAGAGGTGTGACGTAATTTGCCTTGCATATGGCACTGCGTGTGCAGAAATGTGCGACTCTGGCACGTGTGCACATTGTGATGACATCACTGAAATGATACATCCGGAGCGCTGATTACGAGCACATCTGATCAGTTTTGGATTAAAGAACTCATCAGCAAATGTAAAATCGATATCAATGCGAATCACCTCATCATAACAAAATCTGTCATTTGTTGAGCACATACTTGGTTCATGTTGGATACATAATCAGTTCTTAACACTCACAGGCCACACTGATCCCTTTACTCACAGTCACTTTATTATGGTACTTACTGTACATTTATCTGCTGTACATTTTGGGTTAGGCCACTGTACTTTGATGTGCTCTGCATATGTTTGCTAGTAGTGTTGTGTACATTTTAATATTTTAATTCATTTTGAAATTCTCTGACACATTTTTGCCATGTACATTCTGACATTTGGCATTTTTAGTCTAATATTTTTATATTGAAACTGAAATTGCACTGAAATTTTGCTTTGATTACACTTCTTGTAAACGGAATGACAAAGTAAGTCTAAGTCTAGTCTTCGTTGCACCAAGAAATTGTGCCAAAGTTGAGACGTTTTAAAACAATTTCAATTTCGAGAGAGAGAAGCATAGAAGTAGATTTGGAACAATTAGCCAAACTAAACGCATCCTCTGTCGAACGAGAACAAAGTTAAATCCTCCTCTTTCTCCTTACTGGTTGTCCCTTGCTCCACCTGCCCTCTGGTGTCACTCTGCCACCAGTCAGGGCGACTGAGGAGACTGACGTTCTGCATTTTAATCACGCTCCAGCACAGACCGCGGAGTCTCTGCCGCGCTTTTTAATTATCCGCTGCAGTGGGCCGCGGCTCTGGTGAGGGAGGTGCGCACGGCCAGCACTCAGGGCCTCGGCTTGCTCCTGCCGGCAGGTTCGAGTCTCTCCGAACGGCTCCAGTCTAACAGGGGGACCGCTCGGGGTCGGGAAAAGAAATTGTGAATTTAATTTGATGGGAAACGTGCATTCCCACGGGCGGCTTGTCACACCGCGTTAGCGAGCCGTCCACCACTCGACTCAGGCTCACTGTGGGTCGCGGAGGACGGCCATCCCACCGTAAGGCCCGGAGCTGAGCCTCTGATAGACACACTGCACTCCTTCCTGTTAGCATCACAGTGAGGTACACAGCACTTAGTTGTGTACAACCCAAGTGCCTATATGGCAAATTATCTCTGCTCAAATGAAACCAACCTTGAGGAGCGGTGTCACTTTTAGGAACATGATTCACTTATTTAAGACCCACTTAATAGAGTAAATCCATTTGTCAGTAGATATATTGTATGATCCCATGTGCAGACAGAAGTAGCACATCACAAGAATACATTTCTATGTAGTTCTATTTCCTTTAATATTCATTGCAATTA
The DNA here is from genome assembly GCA_032718565.1 of Distichodus sexfasciatus. Lineage (NCBI taxonomy): Eukaryota > Metazoa > Chordata > Actinopteri > Characiformes > Distichodontidae > Distichodus > Distichodus sexfasciatus. The sequence continues at coordinate 4,752,265 of JAVGVS010000005.1, forward strand.
ATAATAGTATTAATACTGTTCATTAACAACAGGTGAACAACCAAAACTTTATTTACTTTATAGCTGCTTCATTTACAGTAGAGTTATATTTACAGTCCTTTAGTTTTTTTTTTATCTTATGATTTGTTAATCCTAAGTTCCTGACCAGTTTTTTGAATCCTTCTCTTAGCCGACACCTTTCAACACTGAGATCTCTGTGTGCTTTTTGTATACAATGGCTTTGATGTAAGATCCAACTAAGTAAACGTCTGGGAAATCCTTTGGACAGCTGAGCGTTCTTGGGGGTTAATCAGAGTCACTTTTAATTGGTGGCAGGTGTTTACTGACTATAATTTATATGGTGGGTTTGATTGTGACTGGAAAAGGGTGTGCACATTTATGTGACCAACTTATTAAGTGTTTTGTTTATCTATTATTTTCCCCCCTGAAAGATAGGTTTGTTTTTCAATTAAATTGTACATGGCATAGAACACATTACAGGTAAAAGGTTTTAAAATAATTCATTTTGGTCTCATTTTTAACATCAGAAAAATGGTATTTTAACAAGAGTGTGCAGGCTTTTTATATCCACTGTGTGTATATGAATGTATTCATATGAAAGATAGTATTATTAATAATAATTAGGGATAATGGGATGATCCAGACCTTTTCAGTTCCGTCCGATTCCGATACACAGCTGCTGATACCGATATAGATTAAAATTATTATTAGGGTTTTACACTCAGTTCCTGAGACAGAACTACATTTTGACATGATGGCGTTCCACATGAGTGGTTTGTCATGATGGCGTTCCACACAATAACGCGACAAACACGTGGCTCGGAATTCATACTGAAAATATCAGGCAATTTTCTGTATTGTGAGCAGAACGCTGGTTGTTACTGTTATTTAGCAGCTAGAATATAAGTTGTGTCTGTAATAAAGCGGAAGATTTGACCGAACTGGAACTCTTTAGTGAATGTTGTAAGAAACGTGCGCCAACAATTACAGTGCATGTGTTTACATTGCGACAGGCATTTTTGCGCAAGTACTTCAATTTTTGTGCACTGAATCATTCACAAATAATATCACATACAGAGGTATCAATATTATATCTGGTAGGTTTAAAGTCTTGTGATTGACAGTATGTGTTTGGTTTCTCTAAGTTTCTAAGGATTCTGAGTAAATAAAGAAACAAATTAATAACCAACGCAAACTTGGTTCATCAGCCTTGAAAAGTTAATTAATAAACTGTGTACTTCTCAGTGAGGAGGAGACTGGGATTATGCTGTTATACTTAAGGAAATGCCCATATGCATATTCTAAATTATTTATTACAAAAATAACATCTAAAAAAATATTGGTTTAAAGACAGATGTACAATTATGTAACATTTCTAATCCTGCAGAGCTAAAAGCATCAGGAACACAGAGACTGCGAGCGAGAGCTGGTGGTGTTCAGGAAATTAAACCGATTTTGGGGTTGTAGTGTGTTGCGTTACTTGTTCTGTTCATTGTCATATCAATACATAGGAATTAGAGTGACTGTTGCACAATAAACCAGCTTTACCACAGTGCCATGTCCCATGCGCAGTCAACACGCAAAAGTTGCGCGCATACGCAAACACAGAAAAACCTACAATTTACAGATTGGCTCCACAGATGGGCCCAATGCCACCGATAGCTGATCCATCTGTGTGAGTCGTTATCGGATCCAATATCCATCCTCGTATCAGAGCACCCCGAATAATAATAATAATAATAATTTAATTGCATTATTAATAAAGATATATGGCCTCAATTGACTAATAATAATTTGATAGAACATTTCAGAATAATTTACTACCAAATTACTAATTTACTGAGATTAGCGTCATCTCAACCAGGGCCGGAAAAGTTACCACTGAGGTAGTCATGAGCAAGGTACCGTCCCCAAGCACTGCTCCTCGTGCACTGCCTTTGTTAGCTGCCCGCTGCCCTTTCACGGATGGGTCAAATGCAGAGGTCACATTTCATTGTGGGGTGCACCATGTGCTGTGGTGTGGTGTGTTCACAATGACAAATAATCTTTCACTTTCACTAATGTGCAATAATATGAGTTACGTGTTTGCCACAGTCGCTCTCTCTGTTCATCTGTCTATATTGAGTATATTAGATCTATGTATCTAAATATTTTTAGATATTTTTTAAATACTAGTATTTGATATATATTTGAAACACATTTTACAGTTAGTTACAGATAAGTTCCCAGCTACTCCTAATCTACATTAGCTACCATGACCTTCCTTCAAAATAGTAAAAACCCTCATATTTCTTGTATTTTAATGGGAATGTGGCAGTGAAGAATAAATTTCGCTGATATAAAGTTCCCCCTTCTTACGTACCAATGACCAATGACACAGTAAAAACACAGCAAGAGGGACTGGGTATGAATACTTCTTCAAGGCCCTATGAATATATTTTTAAGACTGGACTTTATAGGCTAATTACAAGCAGTCCATTAACTACAGCGATGTCTGAGGTCCATAACTCCACCAGAACATTATAGCACTTCTCCCACGAACCTCACCTCACTTCCCGTCTTCCCTGACGTCATTAAATGTCTTTAAAAAGCCACTCAAACAGTGTTTTAAAGGGCTGACTTTCAGACCCGTGGTTTCTGTTCTCTGTTGGTTCAGTCAGAATTAAAAACGTGAGGGAGAAATTGCTCAGGAGCCTTCACCTCGGATTAGGGGGCTGCTGACAGCGAGCAGAGCTAAAGGTTAATTTTAAAAGGTGTAATATGGAAAAGGAAGTGTAATTTTTTGCTATAAAGAGTTTTATGCATTAATACTCTCACTTTGAGAGTTCTGTACACACAAGCAGTTAAAACTCTGTGTGTGTGTGTGTGTGTTTCCCCCACTGAGTATACCGTCGGCCCTCGTTTATCGCGGTTAATCAGTTCCAGACTCTACCGCGATAAGTGAATTTCCGCGAAGTAGGATTTTTTATTTATAAATCGAATACTTTCGTAGTTAGAGCTTAGAAAACCTGTTTACGGCCTGTTTTAACATTATTAGAGCCTTCTAGACATGAAATAACACCCTTTAGTCACCATTACACTCGTATTACCCAATATATTAGACAAAATATCATATTACTATTATTGTACATTTAATGAATATATTTGAAAAAACGCGATAGAGTGAAGCCATGAAAGTCGAAGCGTGAAGTGGCGAGGGATGACTGTATAGGCACATTTGTGACCCTCCACGGCAAAACCAGTCGCTTGTCGCCAATTTTTCAAAAGGGCATAAATCAACCTTCAAAACGATACCTATATGGAATGAATCGGACGACATATGACTGAGATATCAACATTCAAAGGAGTCGGGTTTCTCCTGTCACGCCAAGTGAGAAACGGAGAAATCTGCCTTTGAAGTTGACTGTCGACGTAGCACTCACAGACGCTTGGTGCGGTCGCAGCTACATTTGTATTTACGGTAGCCTACGCTGCATTCACAGCCACACGGATAGCCTACCTGCGTTAGGTTAACTGAACTCGGGAGACGAAGATGGATTCCGGAGAAATATCTTCACGCTAGTCAACAAGCTAATTTACCGTAAATATTGGAGTAGAGCGGTCAAAACAGAAACTTTTAACATTCTGCGGAAAGGGTAAGTTTTTCAGCGAAATTTATTCACAACAATACAGTATAGACCTTCCACTGTTTCAAAACACTAAAAACAAAAACTCCCAAATTTTACCCCACGCAACATAAACGGTCGTTTTTCTCAGAAACCTCCGTTGCGACAAGCGACTGGTTTTGCCGTGGAGGGTCACATTTACGCCTTTTTAAGATTTCAACAGCCATTTTCAAAAACACAATCAGCTTTTTAAGCTGTCTGAAGAAACCCACAGTTGATACCCAACAGAGGCACTACGAGCCTGTTGGCTTTTGGCTCAGAATAGACAGATTCCTCTAAAATTACACTGCTCTGATTTTACTAACAAGGATTTGGACTTCTCTCAGGTTCTGCACAAGATTTTTACACGAGTTCTGTTTATGAAGAGACGCCTCATCTAATCCCTTTTTAAAATTTGTCTCCTGAAGATATTGCTCTTCAGCTGCAAAACAATTCCCCAAACGCAATGCATTATTTTCAGCTGAGCAAATTAATAAACTTATTACAGTCGCACATGACACTGATCTCAGCTTAAACCCCACAGAGTAGAGCTCACACAAAGGAGAGCCTCCGTAATCCTGTGGCCGAGACTCCAATTCAATCTGGCACCTGAGAGTGAATCCGTGTCTGTGTGTGTGTGTGTGTGTGCGCGTGTGACCCACCTGAGTGATCCCACTGGGGGAGAGCTTATAAGACTGTAGTTTTTGCTTCAGCAGCTCCGGGTCACTGTGGCGGAATGGACACCCTGAGATGTGGACCAGAGTAGAACAGCACAGTGAGACAGAGACAGGAAACATCCACACACCAATCAACTTGGTCCTCATTACTCCTCTGACCCTGGCCTGGAAAAGCTGCCGTGATTAATTCTTTATTCTTTACTTTGCTGCTATAACAGTAATAGATCTGTTGGGTCAGGAGTCATTATGCTGAAATATCGAGTCTTGGCTCGTGACCCTCACAGTGGGTAAACGAGCGTCCCGGTCGGCTCGGACTCACCGTGGTAGTCGCCTTGGCTGGGAGGATTGGACAAAATCACCTTCATGCAACTGTAGGGGGTGTAGTCTGTCCGCTTGCCTTCCTTCCCAAACATGTGACGGATGCTGTAGGCATAGGCTTTGTCAAACTAGAGTGGGAGAGAGAGAGAAAGAGAAAAAGGGAGTGAGAGAGCAACAGAGAAGTGTGTCAGATCAAAGACGGGAACATGCCCGAACAGGGAGTAAGGGCAGTGGGCAAGTGGAGCAGGATGGAAGTGGTGAGTTTGGGGTGAAAGAGACATCGTCGTTTATCAAATGTGCCGTGGCAGGACGTTTTCCATCATGAAATATAGAGCTATTAGTGCGGACCTGCTGCAGAGGTGCTGCCAAAGTACAGAGAGCTGTGACTGGATTATGGATAACGTGCCTGTGATCCACCCACCATGTCTGTTCTCTGGCCTTCCGGCAAATATCCACAAGCTGTAATGGCATTCTACTCCTACTGCCTTAAATAAAGATAAAGAAACAGTCCAGACCTCCATAAATTCTTCTGCGGTGTTCCAACAGACACATGTGCAACTATCAAAAATCCCATTGGTATAATGATGGCTAAGAAGGATATGTTCCATTGCAGAGGTTAGTGCAGCACAATACATCATTTCAGCAATACTCACGTCACAGGATGTGCAGGATCAAGTAAAGCACGCTACAACTTTTTCGCTGATTGATACAAAAGGAAAACTCAAACAAACATTACCTGACTGCTACACACCCGTTTTAGGACCCTGTTCATCACACAGTGGAAACGCACTTTTCAACTTGGCATTTTTCACACAAAATCCTCATTTTTGTGTGTATTCTTAGGGATTATTTCACTTCTTAACTTTCTTTAATTTGTTTCCCTAATGTATTTATTTTAATATCACTTGCACGGTCTCAGCACTTATCCAAGGTTATATACTGCAAAAAAATGAGGCAAACAATTTATTGCATGTTTTATGATTACTACTGTGGCACATACAGGTTAAAAAAGTAACAGTGTTTCACAATACTGCATGCACTGTCTGTAGTAGTGAAACTAATCACATAATCGACGCATCGTGATGCAGACGTGGACTATCCTCACCCTTACTCCGGCTCAGTCGCCTGTTTCTCTCCCTTTGTTTTCTCTACATGTATCACTATCTTTCTTCTTCTTTCTACCGTCTTTTCACGTGTTTGCCTTGCCTCCAACTCTCTCATCTGTCTGCACTGTAGAGTCGCCTGGAATGTACAGACTTGATTGGCTGAGTGGCATCACGTGGGATGGCTTAACTTGTATGCAATTCCTCGTCCACCAAACCACTAGCGAAAAGAAAATAGAATGACCCCGTCAGGTTTTGAACCATAATCATCTGTTCTGGCTATTGGTCCAGATCCGTATGCAGTAGCTTTTGGGTCCGGACCTAGACGGCGGTCCACCTGTTAGGCCTCGTTTACACTGTCAGTTAAATGTGACCCAATTCCGATTTTTTGCTCATGTGACACAGATCGGATCTGTTCCATGACAGTGTAAACAGGAAAAAAAACGCATGCATTCGGATATTTTGAGATCGGTTTCAGGCGTCGTTCATATGTGGAAATAAATCAGATATGTGCTAATGCGACTCAAGTAAACAGGCAGATCGGATTTTCCTAGGCACTGCGTTCTGTACGTCATTAAATCTGCGACAATTTAGTACTTCATCGCGGTTTAATGACGTCGTGTGGGAAGTACGTGTGGAAACGCACAAACGTCAAACAACAACAAACACAAGAAACATGGAGGAGGAAAGTGCCGGGCAGTGGTCGACGGCTGAAGTTACATGCCTTCTTAGGTGTTATTTGGCGAATTTTGCATATATCGCAGAGCTAGCATTAAGCATATTTTGCGTTCGTCCATCTTGGCTACTGTGTGGTGTAACAACCCCCCTTTGCTAAAGCAAATGTAAACAAGCGAATCGGATATGGGTCACAATAAAAAAAAATGTGTAAACAGAAGGTCAAAAAAATCAGATATAGGCAACAAATCAGAATTGAGCATCAAGACCTGCAGTGTAAACGAGGCCTTAGTGACCTGTGCCCTACACTATCTGGCATTAAGTATGAGTGGCAATTTGTAACTTAATTGGGCACTAATTAAATTGCGGTTACTCACTATCTGGTCTCAACAGTGCTCTATGTGTTTGTATTAAGTACTCACTGTTTGTTATGCTCTGGTTGAAGGGAGAAGCTGATAGTTTGTAACTGTTTGTCTCTTTATTTCAGTAGCAGTGTATGTTGTACTTGTAGAACTTTATAATCTTGAGGTTTTTTTGGCTATGCCATTTTTTCCCCCAATGTCATGCAGTCCATGCAGAAGCAATCCATAGGTCAGGAATCCAGACAAAGTGGCAAGGCGCTTGCATTGTCTGCATTGCATTGCTCTTCATCTCTCCCTCTCTCTATCCTGGTGTATTCTGAGGGAAACGAGATGACTGCGGACATTCGTTAGGTCAGACATAAAGAATGGGGTCTCCTCTAAACACACCCAGCTGCTGTATAACCCAACTTGAGCAGCGGCGGCAGGAAAGTTGCAGAAGCGACTAAACCGAGGAACAATAACCCTCACAAAGCTGGAGGCAACTGAGCCGGAGGAAAGAGGGGAGAGAAAACAGGAGAAGAGAAAAGGGAAAAGAAAAAAAATCAAATGCAAACAAAAGGAATGGAAATTCTTGAATTGCATATGCTGGTTATTATCATACAAATCAAAGCATTTAAATATAGTTCTAGCAAGGTTATGAAGTCATGGTTATTGTATGTGTTTTTATAAGTGCCATATGGAAATCTACACATACATTTATAAATATTACATTCTTATTCACGCTTTTGGTCAGATGTCTCCTGGCCAGGGGCGGGGGGATGTGGTACGGTAATATGTGCATTCCCCTGACTAGAGAAATACTGCATATGCTTAGGAAACCATTACAGCGTTAGCTCTCGATGGGGGTCACTGCATTCAATCTTGCTGGTGAACTCAATACACCAATCATATACATTCTGGTAGCCATCCAAACGGAAAAGCCATCCTCCCACAGCTGCCTGTCGCGTCTGGGAGGAAGAAAGCGTTCATTATCCACTGCTCTCAGAGGCCATTACTACCATAATAAAACCTGCCAACTTGGCAAGGTGACTACACCAAGAGTCACCCTTAAAGAGGCAATAAAATCAACTTACACACGTGAATAAGACGTGGTTGGTTTATGGAAGTCTCTAGTTTTTTCTAAATCCTAACATACAAGGTCAAGTACATTCTGGGGGGCTGTGTTTATAAAGAAATCTATTCCGAGCGGAACATCAGGCAAAATGATTAGGGAGGAAATATCAGTTTGTGATTTTTTTTTTTAAATTAGACCGAAACTGCATTTGCTACGTTGTTAGTAAATAATTTATGGCATTCCTATGCCACCATACATCCAACAAGCTGCTTAAAAGCATACTGCATGTTGCATCTTTATATTTATACATTAAGAAACGTGAAATGATGCAGATGCTCCTACTGCTTGTCTAATCATACCTTTACTTGGATTTTATCCTTCTATACAACTCCTTATATCAAGGTTGATTTGGTGACAGAAGAAGTTGAAGAATTTTCTCAAATGTGACCCTCCACGGCAAAACCAGTCACAGCAACAGAGGTTTCCGAGGAAAACGACCGTTTATGTTGCGTGGGGTAAAATTTTGGATTTTTTGGGGTTTTTTAGTGTTTTGAAACAGTGGAAGGTCTATATTGTGCTGTTGTGAATAAATTTTGCTGAAAAACTGACCCTTTCCATCCTAAAAACGTGACTTTCTTGAGGTGAGGAATTCAATTCCAGCAGAATGTTAAAAGTTTCTGTTTTGACCGCTCTACTCCAATATTTACGGTAAATCCACTGGTTGACTAGCGTGAAGATATTTCTCCGGAATCCATCTTCGTCTCCCGAGTTCAGTTAACCTAACGCAGGTAGGCTATCCGTGTGGCTGTAAATGCAGCGTAGGCTACCGTAAATACAAACGTAGCCGCGACCGCACCAAGCGTCTGTGAGTGCTACGTCGATAGTCAACTTCAAAGGCAGATTTCTCCGTTTCTCACTTGGCGTGACAGGAGAAACCCGACTCCTTTGAATGTTGATATCTCAGTCATATGTTGTCCGATTCATTCGATATAGGTATCGACAACATCATAACTCAATTTTGAGAATTTGTGACAAGCGACTGGTTTTGCTGTGGAGGGTCATATATTTTGATATTTTGAATCACTTAATTGCGACGATTCCCTATAATAAACCAGTAAACAGAGAACAGGCTTCCAGTAAAAGCTAACAAATGTATTTGTCCATCTGAAGACGGATATGAGACATTCTGTGCATAGGACAGCTTTACAAAGCTAGCTGAACACCGCTGATTTATTGTGGACAGCTCACAGAAAGTCTTTGAATATGGCTCAGGGTTTAAGGGGTTAGAGCCTTTGAGTAAATCTCACTCCTCGCCGCCGCTATGAAAGCTGCTTTAAACTGGGTGGGGAGAGCAGCTGTTTGGAGACAGACGGGATAAAGAGATGTAGGAAGCGCTGCAAACGCTGGACCTTCATATAAGAGATGTTAAAAACAGGAACTGACACACACTAAATGTACACATATATCTTAAACCCTATGAAAAGATGGGGACTCGAGTCGCACTTAAGTAATAAATTAAGTAAATAATGACTGGAGACTTGACTTGGAATTCATGAACAATCTTTATTCCATATAATTATTGTTTCTTATCTTAGTTTATTAAATTCATTTCAGTTTTTCTAGTGTTTTGAATTTAGGGCAATCGATGGCGAGCTGCATATAACAGGGACACTCCACTGGGTGCACTACTGAAGCGTTGCATTAGCGTTGCTTATTCTGAAACCACTATAATCAGGCTACCCCTGCGGAGCCTTCTCTCTCCGTACACTCACTTCCCTCCATTTCCAGAACAAAACGTGCATTCACCAGGAGAGTGTTCTGGATGGGTGGGGGAGTGAGCGCTCTGCTTTGTGAGGGCAGAGAAGCGAAACTTGAGTGACGTACACGCTTGTGTGTTTAACATTAACGTGAGGGTTTGTACTCGATATGCACGATATAGTCCTTTATTACGTCGTACGTGGAACAAGCCGAGATATATTGAGCAATTTTATCGTGAAACTTCTTTTTGCCATGTTGTCATTGTTCTGTAACTACACATAACTGTAAAAAACAAGCCTCAAATATGAAAAGTTATTAACCTTAAAAATTCTAACTTTCTCAGACTCATATAAGCAGCACACAAACACTTTAAATTCACAGACAAAGCAGGTGTTAACATTAATCGGAGGAAACAGGGAGGGGTTCATGCCTCTTTGGGCCAGTTTCCCAAACAATGATTAAGGCTATGCTTAGACTAACTGAGTTGCAGTGGTGAAGCCCCACTGGTAACTGCAATTTAGTCCAAGACTAGACTTAATCTTTAAGCTTTGATTTGCAACTACTGCACAAACTGTTCATTCTAACCACTTGTGAAATTCAATCTCCCAGTCTTGGCTGAATGTTGCTCTTTCTTGTCCAGTCTGGGTTTGAAGCCTTCTAAAACATTCAGGAAGTGATCATCTTAAGCCCAACTGCATCTCTTTTTAAAAAAAGACTCACACCAGCAGGTGATGTAATGAGAGAAGGCCACCAGGCCAAAACCTCCTCCACCTCACTCTCCACACAGCCCAGCGGCCACTCGCTCAGCCTCTAACAGCGTTCACTCTATCCGTCACCCACAGAGTGAGGCAGCCGTTCCCCCTCTCCCTCTCTCCCTCCCTCCCTCCCTGCAAGCCGAGCTCATTAAAATGCAACTAATTACTGTATTAATGTCAACAGCCGCTCCCTTAATGTATGCAAATGCGCATCGGAGGCATTACATACCTATTCTGAGGCAAGGCTTGGAAAAAAAAAATCTGGGCGGAAATAAACCGGCATCTTAACTTGCAGCACCGTGTCTGTGCCGCTGCTGGCGTTTGCCGTCCGATGTAGTGGCAGAGCGGGAGGACATGAAGCTTTTCTAGAAACCAACAGATCAAACGTGAAAGCTAGATTACATCAAGACTGATTTATCAAGCAAACGCTTTCATAAATAAATCATTAAGAAGGGAAGAAATGAAGCAAAACTAACCCTGTCTTACATTCTGATGTTCAGACACATTTAAAATTAAGATCGACATTAGGACTGCCAACACATCATTCTTTATCAATCAGTTGATTATTCCAAATTGTTTTTGCAGAAATATTAATATCCCCTAAATTTATAATGGTGGTGCAACACTGACACATAATGATTTTCACACGTTTAATTATACTTATCACAAATAACCATTCAACTGTTATCTACAATATTTATGCCATTTACTGCACAAAGAAAGATAAAAAATAACTGGAGAAATACAGTAATTAGAGCTCCATGCCCCAACAAGCCCAATGTGCAAGTACCGAGTCGCTCTCCGCACCATGTTTCAGATTTTTCCCTTTGATTGGAGCCAAGAAAAATAGGAGCACTTAGGCAGGGATATTAAAGGAATAATGTTTGTTAATTATTTGGGGTGTTATAAAAATCTAAATGTTACTCATGAAAAAATGGATGAATCAATTTTAAATAATTCTGCCCCCCAACATCAACCATGTCGACTAGTGTCAGCCCTCTAAATAAACATGTTCTATATTCAGATCATGACCCCTATCCTTCCCAGAGCCAGCGAGGAGCGTAGACACTCTGCCCTTCCTTGGGTACCCGCGGGGATTTGCATCACCACAATCCCTGTGTGGATTAAACGAACTCTCAGGGTTTAACTGGACTTGTACTTGGAGGAAACCACTGTATTTTCCTTCAGACGAGTTAGACTGCTTGATCGCCAGCTTCTACAAATGTACTGATGGGGAAACAGTCTTTTCAAGCTTAACTGATCATTTAAACACTAAATTCTTTTGTTCTGTACACTTTAAAATGCATGACTTCAACCCACAGTCACCCAGAGGAGGACAGAGCTCCGTTTTGGGAGTTTTTGGTTCATCTCAAGGTTTCTTCCTGTTATTTACCACAGATGGAGTTTCTTCTGGCCACAGTTACGCTAGACCCACTCGTTAGAAACCTGAAGGCAGCAACAAGTAAAGCTGCTGTGTGTGTGTTGTAAAAGGAGCTCCGCAAATAAATGTGATTTCAACTGAAACAACAGCCTTATAAAGAGAAAGGTCCTCATTCACCAACAGTTAAGAAGAAATTTGTTCTTAAAACCTACTTGTGCGGTTTTCACAACGATTCTGACATTCAACAATGCCTTCATATTTAAGATTAGTTTCTAGGTAGGAACATTTTATTGCATGCATATTTTAGCAAAACATTAGGTGTTGGGATTTTTTTCAATTCTATAGTTGCATAATATTCCACAATTAATTATTATTACTAGAGACGAACGCCAATATCCAGTGTTTTCATGCGTACATCTGGTGATGTCGATCCCGAAAAAAGAGAAAGGCAGAGTCGAGCGCGTAAAGACAAGATATTTTGCTCACCAAAGTTCCACTGCACGCTCAGAATTGTCACAAAAATAACACCATAGTTCTCACATTTCTAATACAGCACCAAGTCAGGCGAGTGTGAGAACTGAGTCGAGTGAGGGGAGAGCATTTCAAGTGTAGGGCACAACATTTTAAGAAAATGCAACTTCCCACCCTATGTGGTGAACCAAGTCAAATAGGGTGCGTGTGACACTCCACGTGCACTACCTAGTGTGTAGAAAGCTGTTAAGCTACACCCTGGCTTTCTTCTGAGATGCATATTACCACATAGAAAAGTATGATAAGAGCACCTTACCTACCATACTATTAAGTGTGGCAGTACGCGGCTCAGGACACAGTCCGTGTGCGAGCTCACATTTGCTAAGTGAGGCAAACACACAATTTTCTGCACATGCAGGCAGGTTTGAGCACGTAAAGACAAGAGATTTTGCTCGCGAACGTCCCACTGCGTGCTCAGAATTTTGGCACCAAATAATGCCATACTTTTAAAGACAGAAGGCATGGGTCGTATAAAATCCCACCTCGAACTTTGGACATGCCTGGCACAAGCGCTACCTTTCCAACGTACAATAAATGAGGCATCAAATATCAGCTGAAAATATCTAGAAAATCTAAGCATCTTAAAAAAAGCAATTATTGGCCGATTCCGATATGATATGATGATATACTATCGTCCATCACTAATTATTACTTTCTTAAAAACAAATAAAAGAGAATATTTAACATGAGAACATTTCGCCGTCATTTATAAAATATCAAAAAGAAAAGCAGGCTGGATCTCTACGCGCTGTCCACAGAAAGCACACTGTCCGCCAGGCAGCAGTGGCCCCGTCACATCTTCATCTTAATACTATTAAAACCGCCACTGCAATGCTCGCCACAAAGAGCGTCCTCTGAAGGGAGCTAACTTAGCACAATGAAAGACACTGACTCATCCAACAATACCTTGACATTATCTGCCAAGAACAGCTCATCCTGGAGCTGCTGTGAAAACCTGACCTTCAACACATCCACAAATAAATAAATAATAACCAAGGAAGAAAAGACAGCCTTTAATGTGATGGAGAAAATGCACCACGGTAAGACTTTTGAGTGTGAGGTTTAAGAAGAGCATCCCGCGAACTTGTGATCAAACACCAATCTAAATGTAAACGGCCCATGACGGTCTTTAGCATAAGAGCAGGTTGATAAATGTCCAAAGAGCATCAACACACAGACTTGGTCATCGCAGCATTAAGACAGAAAGAGAAAAAGCCCTTTCTATCTGATCCGTGTTTCAACAGAAATTAAAAATCATCCACAATGCATGAGCACTGTTATTAACCCATTCATCTTCCCTCGTGATCTGAAAGCTGGTTTGGAGAATTCTGTCCCGTGCTGGCCACATTAGTCCACTGAGACCAGCAGGCAGGAGGATTGTTTAAGCAGCGCTTCTACTCTTCCCTTACTCATCACTACTTATTTTCTTTGCTTCAAGTGCCATCACGTCAAATTGCCATTAATTGTACACGATGCTATTACAGACGGTAACGGAGCCCAAACAACACAACAATTTTAAATCCAATCGGATCATTATTTGAGGTGTAATGACACATCTATACAATAATCAATGAGGCCATAGCATTGCTCTAAAATGCAAACATCCGACATCATATATATATACGGTCACATCGCTACATTAAACAGGGTGTTTATTTTTTATTAAACAAGACCAATGTTTAGGATCAAGTGACGTGACAATTTGCATGGTGTCTGATGTTTTCATGAGCTCAGCTGAACTCAGAAATAAAAATGTATGTAAAACACATTTATTTTTATAAATACTACTTTGAATAAGAGTAAAACAGAGTGCATGCTAAATGCAGTAAATTAGGGATGTACGATATGGGAATTATTGGCCAATATCGATATATTTTATCTGATGTTGCTGATACCGATGCCAATAAATGAGGAAGGCAGAGTCAAGTGCGAGCGCAGTAAGACAAGATATATTGCTCACCAAAGTTTTTCAAAGTCAAAGTCAAAGTAAACTTTGTCATCTCTGCTATATACTGTACAGATATACAGAGAGACGAGACGACGTGGCTCCAGTTTCCACAGTGCAACAAGAAACAGGGAACAAAGAACAAATAGGGCATATAGAATAAACAATTTATAAATAGAATACAAAATATACATTTTCAACTAGAAATGGAGTATTAAATATAAAACAAACTTTAAAATAGAACTAGAAACAGAACTAGAAAGAGAGACAGTTTGGATGCAGTATTAACCTACAAAAGTGGAAACTGACTTTTACACTGAATGTGCATGAAGTTAGTAACAGTTTCAATATGAAAAATTCTATATCCAGCCTATTAATAAAACAGTATCTCTTAAAAAAGTCTGACCAACATTTAAGTTTGTGCAGATATTATAACGGCAGTGGAGAACTAGAGTCAATACTTTTCAATAATTTATATTCAATAATATAGGTAAACAGATTGGTGGGACGACGTGGCTCCAGCTTGCATAGTGCATAAAACACAAAATAAGATACATAGAGTGAGCAAATAGCTCTGATATTTCTAATACAGCGCCAAGTCAGGCGAGTGTGCAAACAGGGTGAAGAGAGGGCGGAGCATTTCGAGCGTACTGCACAACATGGTGAGAAAAAGTCACCTGCCACCTTATATGGAGAACCAGGTCAAATAGGGCGCGTGTGATACACCATGTGCACTACTTAGTGCGTAGAGAGCCATTAAGCTACAATCCTTATCCTTACCTACCATACTATTAAGTATGCAGCTCGGGACACGGCCCATGTGCGAACACGCAATTTAGTTAGTTTAAAAACGTCCACGGGAAAAGACGAGATTTTTTTGGTGTTATTTGTGCTCAGACCAAATAACACCATACCTTTCAAGATAGAAGGTGCGGGCCGTAGAAAATTCCACCTCTGACTTAGGACATGCCTGGCACAAGCGCTATCTTTCCGACGTACAATAAATGAGTTATCAAACATCCTTGTCCTTAAAAAAAAGTAAAAAATTATTGCAGATTCTGATATGATTCCTATAATTCATGCTTCCCTACCGTACATGTACATGTATAAAAACACAATAAAGGCAAAAAGGCAGCAGTGAAATAGCTGTACAAACTCCACAATATCATAACATGCTAGATATTCTCCTTTCGTTTTTCAGCAACCCTTTTTGTCTGATACCAATATGTCTGATCTCCAATAAGCTCATATTAGCCAATAATTTCATCTGGACTATTTATTCCAACATTCACAATATCACTTTTGCCTGGTCTGATGCTAAAATTAAAATATTGAGTTTTTGCCAATATGGATAATACGACTGTTTTCCCTTTTACCAAGTAAAATGTACGAAGTGAACCATGTGCATTCATCTTTTCGATCAATGTGAATGACAAAAAACCATTCTAATTACTGGTTGGATGAATCTTCAATAGTCAGACCTGCATAACTCCCGACTGCATTTTCCCTGCCGTGTCAATTAGCATGGGTAAGTCAACGAGGCGTCAGCGGACTCGGCTGGGTAAACAGAGGGAGCAGGTCGGGCAAGAATGATGGAGGAGGCCTGATTTTGTCCCTGCGCCGTGCTGGAGGCTCGCAGGGGACCGGTGCTCTAATTAAACGGCCGGTGAGGGGGTGGGGCGCGGAAATTAGAAACGGAGCAGTAGTCGCTTTTGTCAGAGACGCACCTCCTCGTTCCCTCTTTCCTTTCTGACATTGGGGAGGGGGACCAGGAGTCGGTTATAAATTACACACAGCTGTCCCGCCGGGACGAGGAAAGTCACAGTCAGGACAAGCGACGATACATAATAAAGCAACACATGCCACAGAAAGTACAACAGAGGAGAAGTGATGCTCCCCACAAAGCAAGCTTCCTAATAGCTACGCTTCAGTTTGTCTAAAAGTGATGCTAAAATGCACATCACAGAAAAGAAAAGTTTTCTGATCGCATGCTGACAGACGACAGATGAAGTATAAAAGAATGAAGGAGAGGTTGAGGTTCTCCACTCTCCATTACTCCAGGCTCCACAGCTCGGCCTCTCCGCATGGATGGAGACGCCTGCAGTGAAATTACTGCAAAAATCCAGAATTACACTACCACTGCTTTTGTCTTCAAAACTCTCACTTTTGTAATCTTCCTCATTCAAATGTTTGAGACACGACTTTCAACCCCAAACACGAACCTAAGATGATTAACACAAGGACAATGGCAGCAGTAATAACTGTTCTGATATTAAAATTAGTTGCTGCAATGACAAAAAGATTCTTTTCTTTTCAGGCCCGAGTGTCAAGATCATGAAACACTAAGTCAAAGGCAAATCTGAAGCACAATGGACCTTATTTAAAAATGTTAATTCCCTAAATGTTTATCCTTTCAGATGCCCTCTTTCATGTTTCTCAAAGACATACGTCAATGTTTAAAAATCTCTAGGTGACAGAGATAAAACAAGCGTTTTATTAAGAATTTTATTTATTTATTATATATATTTAATATATAAATCATGAATGTTAAAGGTCCCATATTATGACAAAAATCACTTTTTCTGCTCTTTGGGCATCTATGTGGGTCTGTCCTGCCTGCAACACACTGTAAGTTGGATAAAAATGGTGAACTGTGTTAGTGTTAATTTACAAATGTCAGAAATCGTGCTTACATGAGTCGTTTAGATTTCTCCCCTACTTCTACATCACATTAGGGGACATCTGAATAACTATCTGAGAAGTTCTGCCCACCAGGTACAACTGCGAGTGCTTCCTGATCCGCCATGTTTTCTTGCAAGCACTAGTGTTGTGTTGTTGGGTGCAAAGACCAACATTAAGACTGAAATATGTGACCCTCCACGGCAAAACCAGTCGCTTGTCGCAACGGAGGTTTCTGAGAAAAACGACCGTTTATGTTGCGTGGGGTAAAATTTTTGATTTTTTGTTTTTAGTGTTTTGAAACAGTGGAAGGTCTATACTGTACTGTTGTGAAGAAATTTCGCTGAAAAACTGACCCTTTCCATCCTAAAAACGTGACTTTCTTGAGGTGAGGAATTCAATTCCAGCAGAATGTTAAAAGTTTCTGTTTTGACCGCTCTACTCCAATATTTACGGTAAATCCACTGGTTGACTAGCGTGAAGATATTTCTCCGGAATCCATCTTCGTCTCCCGAGTTCAGTTAACCTAACGCAGGTAGGCTATCCGTGTGGCTGTGAATGCAGCGTAGGCTACCGTAAATGCAAACGTAGCCGTGACCGCACCAAGCGTCTGAGTGCTACGTCGATAGTCAACTTCAAACATAACTCATTTTTGAAAATTTGCGACAAGCTGTTAAACTGTAAACTTGCTGTTAACTACGTACGTATGTACGTACGTGCAGCCGCGATCCGTATCTTGCGTTCTTTGCGTTGGTTTTTGTGCACGTACTCAAAAATTAATGGAACGTATACGGAGATGCAATACCTGTGTGATTTATAGGGGGCAGTGTTGCGAGACATGTTTGTTTGGAATAACAGATGACGATTTTAAGATACAAGCATTCATTCATTTATTAGGTTTGCGGCCTCGACACTGACCCCTGGTGGTAAGGAGTACAGCACAAAAGTATATCAGCACAAATGTTAACAACGCAACTGTGTACGGATACGCATACGTAGATCACAGCAAGTATATTTCAGCCTTAAATCTGATAAATGATTTCTCTGCATTGTAAAGATAATCTTTTCAGCTAAACTACAGATCTCAAAGGAACACGTTTCAATGTTCACATGAAATAGGAACACATGCGGAATTGTCCCGTGATGCTTTTCGTAACTTACAACAACGAGCGCTGAGGAACATGCTGAGAAAGCGCTCTGGAAGTGAGGTTTTGACCGCTCTCAGCACAAAATAAACACGGTGAACAGAGTCCCTTAGTTGGTAAAAACCTGATGGTGTGTGCTAACCATTTCAAGCATGACTGCTTCGTCAGCTTTGGCCAGTACCAACTAGGATTAGTCACCAAACTGTCCCTCAACAAGGGGGCACTTCCAACTGTCCATGGGAAACCTGCAGCCGAGGGAGATGTCAGTACTTATAAATAAGTGATGTGTTATTTTTTGTAGTTCAGCACAAACTAACTAGTTATCCTGTTGTGCACCAGCGAACACTAATAGCTAACGTTAGTGAAGATAGACCACCACTGTATTGGAAATCCAGCTGAGCCGTCTCCACACTTGGGGATTTATAAAAACATGAAACATCTGTATGGATGGTCTGTTAGCAGCAGCCATGTTGATTATTTTCACGTGAGGTAAACGCTTGACGCCCTGTCTCCGGAACTACTAATGAGACACAGGCTGAAAGGGACTGACACAGAGGGTTAAAAAGCAGATGGCATTGCCTAATCTGAGAGGTATTTTCAGCAAATAGTGCATAGACCTATTTTAACTTGTTGAAAAAATGTATAATATGGGCCTTTTAAAAATATTTATTTTTAACCCAGTTCATCAGGGTCTCTCAAATTCTGCTCTCTCAGATGTACAGCCTATAAAAATATAACTATTTATAAAACACAAATAAAAGCTGCAAACACACTGGAGTTCAGTGGACTGGTTAAATAAAGATGAACAGACGCTTAATAACCGATTCAACTTTGGTACGAGTTAAAGTGGTGAAAATGAGATTATGCAAAACGGTTTGCACCTCATTTCATGCTAATCCCTTTAGCATTTCGGTCTGTCACGTTCCTCTAAAGATGCACAAGTTGCTGCAATGTGACCTCGGAGCAGAGCCGGCGCCGGGAAAAAAAAAAAAAAGAAAAGAGTCGCTCGCGCCGCCGTTCCTCCCGAGTTCTATTTATTTCGGAGCTGCCGCGCTTTCAAGAGAACCTCGCTTAACACCTGCTCGGCAAGATGTGAACATCTGCTACGCCTTCCTAAAAACAGAAGGCTCCCCCTCCACAGCCAAAAAATACTGCGAAAGCGCCGTCGCCCGTTTGCACTCTTCTTCTGCTGAGGGTGAGAGAGACAAAGACCCACTCCCAATTCGCTCGTTAAAACTACCACTAGATTTGAAGTGCCCTTGCGTTGGAAGTGGCTCTTCAGTACGGAGCCACTAGGGGTAGGGGTTGTAATCTTTGCCTAGGGAATGAGACACCACTCATTATATCATCAGCAGTCAAAACACAGAAAATCTGCAGCTTGTCTGATTTACACAATTAGCACATCTCTCAAACGAACAACACAGGCTCATATTCCTGCAGACGAGGGCAGCTGGCGGCGTAACGGTAGGGTGTTCGCCCCGTGATCAGAAGGTCGCAGGTTCGAATCCAGGGCCGGTAAAGTTACCACTGAGATACTCATGAGCAAGGTACCGTCCCCAAGCACTGCTCCCCGGGCGCTTGTTTAGCTGCTCACTGCTCCTTCACGGATGGGTTAAATGCGGAGGTTACGTGCATTTCGTTGTGGTGCACTGTGTGCTGTGCTGTGTTCACAATGACAAATAATCACTCACTTTCATATTCCACTACATCTATACTGAAGATATTCAGAGGAAATTTTGAGATTTTTGCGTATTTATGAAGATATACTTTCATTTATGGCATTCCTTCCCCTCACTAGAGCACCCTGTGAATTTTCATCTCCTCTCGATAAGAAGTCAGCACCTGAACTCTCTTCGCTGACTACATGTGCACGCATACTTTTTGTTAATTTTGAGGATTCCATTTGAAGATTGGCAGTGTACACTATAAAAGTGCCCAGTCCGCCGTAAAGTGACAGAAGAGGAAGAAGTAGGAAGTGGCAGTGCGAGCCGGTTTTGCTGTGAAATGAGGGAAGAAAGATGTTGAAGATAAAAATGATTTGCATTTGGATGTTACGAAGGTGCAAAAAAGACGGCGAAACCGTTCAGCCATGTCGATAGTAAACAACGACGCTGACGTAACGTACCAAAACTTGAACACGCTGCCAGCCCATTTTTTGCTGGTACTGCAACTTGAGCAGGCGTGACGCGTTAAAGAACGCTGAGAACACGTGGCAGCCATGATGCATGCCGTAAGCGTTTCAAGCGTTAAGTATATCTCGGCCCTAAAGGCTATCTAGAGAGCGTGACGCCCCCTACACCTTGATCTCAAAAAGAATTGGGACATACTACTCTACCCACAGGTAGAGAATTCGCCCCGTGGTCAGAAGGTCACCGGTTCGAGCCCCGGACCGATAAAGGTACCACTGAGGTACTCATCAACAAGGTACCGTCCCCAAGCGCTGCTCCCTGTGTGGCGGGTCAAATGGTCACATATCGTTGTGGTGCAATGTGTGCTGTGCTGTGGTGTGTTCACAACGACAAATAATCTCATATATACAGTATATACAATAACACAGGTAGAGCTTTGGGTGTTACGGAGGGTCTCTAGGTGAAGGGCTGGAATAGGGATTGGGCTAAAATGTCAGCCATTAGAAACGCTAACATTCACCATGAAAAGATCTTTCCAGGCAGAAAGAAGCGTATCTCTAGAACGAGTCTCCAGCAAGTCTAATGAGTTTCACCCCGGCGCACCTCACCATTGTCGGCGCTCAATCAAAACGAGTGTTAACACTAGCCATTTAGCCGGAGAGGGCCACAGATCCCTGGCCTAAAGGCACCAATCAGGGAAGAACAAGGCGGGGGGCACTGATATGGAACGGGTGCAGTTTGAGACTTGCGCCGGGTGAAATATTTATGAGATGTCATAACCCAGGAGCTGAATAGGAGCCCAGGAGTCGGTCATTATCTATTCACGCCAAATCAACTTCTTGCCGAATCAATAATGGAACGTGCGCTGGTGGATTTATATCCCATCTAGGAGGAGGTTGAATATGGCAGGAAAGGAGACGTTCTCCTTTTTTTTCCCTCCTGAAATGACAAACCAACTCCCGTCTTCTTATTCCTTAAGTGGTGAATAAGATCCAGGAGAAGGAGGAAAAAAAATTGCTGTTTGAGAAGATAATCCTCAGGGATGGGGCATCAACATAGCGAGGTGCACATGTGCCATAGTCACATCACAGGATGCAATGTGCAAGGTGGAGAACGAAAACACTAGCTGCTTGATACAAATAAATGAGGATCACATTTGTGTATCGTTTTTCTATACAATCGAGGTGCAAATCATAACTTTCATCATATGATACAAAATTAGTTCAATGAACACTGAATCAACGTCAATATCATAAAGTTGATCTGTTTTCAGGAGCCAGTGATATCATATGCCGATTTAAATTCGCTTCCATTCATATTGTTACGTAACCAGATATTGCGTGGTTGTTGGTTCTGCCGCCTGTTTTGTGTTCTCTCTTTCTCTCTCCCCCTTTCGTTCTTCTCAGGCCCGCCCCAACGAAGGGATTTGGTTGATCATCGTTGTCGCCTCCCAGTGGCGGATCGTTGCGGAACTCCCGCCCCCTGCCCCTTTAAAGAGACGCCGGCGGCCGCCGCGCGGGAGAGGTTGGAGTGTTCGGAGTTGTTGGAGAATTCGATGTGCATAGTGTGGCTTGTTCTGTGGCGTTGCTTCATTGTAAATAGCTCACGTTGTTGGTCATTGTCGGGTTGGGTCAGGTTAGTTCTCAAGTCATTGTTCACTTCCTGGTTGTACAGTCTCTTCTGGTGTATATATCTCTTTATCCATCTGTTTCCGTTTTGTTCTCATACATTTACATTGCGCATCACGTAGGTTACCTTTTGTTTAGATACACTAGGTTAGAGGCAGACACCAGCCTTGTATGTTTTTTTTTGTAGTGAGCTTAGTGTAGTTAGGTAGGTTTTCTTTTGTTGAACTGAAGCTAGATTAGCGTTTAAAATCGAGAGTAGGCTTAGGGACGTTTTATTTTACTTGGTTCTTTCCTTTGGTGTCGTCTAGGCCCAATCCGTCCTTGTACATATCACTTTCCCATTGTATATACACCTTTTCAAACGAACTAGATAAAGAACCGAGGTTGTATAGAACGTTGTGTGTGTCGTGTGTCTCTTTTTCTGGGTTCGCGGGTGTACTCATATCCCTAGCCGTAACACATATCAAATCACTAAGAGCAACTAAAATATCTAATATGTTCTTCCTTGGCTACAGCCCAAAGTAAGCTGTGTTATCGCATTTAATAGAATTTTAGACAAAGCTAGATGCCTCTTTGCTTGTCTGGTGAGGGACGTTATATGTATGACGGCTGATCAATGTCTCCATTTCGGATCAATGCTGTGAGCTCACTGATATATTGTTGCACCTCTACTAAGTAGTGTTTAGGATAAAATCTGGTACAGCCATCCCTAGGCTGAACTTGTAGGCGGCATGGCTTTTCACAAGAAAAACTCACCTGGCTAATGTAATGTCTGATTTATGATTTACTCAGATTTAAGGGTTATTGGATAACGTCCAAGAAAGGATGGTTCACATTGAAAAATACTGGAGTACACGGGTGTTGTTCATCTTTAAAAAAACATTTACTAGTCAGAACTGTCATCCTGGAGCACCTCAAGGGCTAAGTGTCTTGCTCGGGAGCACAATGGTGGTAGCTCTAGGAGGAGGATGGAACTGGATTTGAATCTATAAACTTCTTGGTCCCAATTATTATGAAATGTTTCATTCCTTCTAAACAGAGCTTTTCAAGTCAGTTTGTGAATCTAAAAATCCTATATCTGTTTTCTTTCTCAATACATACAGGTAAAAAAAAAACCCTCCTTCCCCCCAAACTGTGCCGCCCTGGGCTACATTAATCTAGCAGATGAAGAAAACCACGGTGAAAAGCATGTTGCCGTCTAACATTCCAGTTTCCTCCCTGATGTGAGGCGTTGCAGGTGAACACACAGCACCGTTTTTGGCGGGCGACTGTGGAATGTTAATGGGAGCTTTCGTGCGTTGTGCCGTCCCTGACGTCGCCATACATCACTCACGGAACGGCGGCACGGCTCCGGCCCACGGAGCACAACGCGAGGCCCGTCTGGCAAGACGTGGGCCGACTGGGTTACACCTGAGGGGGCAGACTGAGGAGACGCAGCCGTCCTGGAAATGGGGCACTTTTGCAAGTGCCAGTGCATGACCAGCAGAGAAATGTGTTTGTCTGGATGTGGGCTCACACCTCCCCCACCCCACCCCCCAGCTCCCAGCCTGCTTCCAACTTACGCCTAGCGAAGGAGGGAAGGGGGTAAACACACACACACACACAGGACCACAGACACACGACAAAACACACCCCCCCAAACACACACACACAGGACCACAGACACACGACAAAACACACACCCCCAAACATACAGACACAGGACCACAGACACAGGACCAAACACACACCCACCAACACACACCCACCAACACACACCCACCAACACACACACACACACCCCACCCCCACCCCCACCCACACCCACCCACACACACACACACACACACACACACACCCACACCCCACACACACACACACACCCACACACACACACCCACCCACACACACCCACACACACACACACCCACACACACACACCCACACACCGTCCGATTGCTTCTGAGTCTGTGAAAGTGGTTTAGCAGTAGTCAAAGCAAAGGCGCCTCTTTGAACTCCGGCTTGTTTCTTTGCCAGCTGTGGGGGACGGAGAATGTCTCAGTGCTTAAGAGCATCGCTTGAGACTCCAAGAGAAGCGAGGGAAGGTTAGATAGTGACAGTGAAAAAGGAGGATTTTTGCTAGCGTTATTGCTATGGCACAATGTACATAGCACAGATTTTAGGTAATAATATATGTTAACTCGAAAATCTTCTAAACAGGAAATTCTCACAGGTCACACTTCAAATCCAGCTCATGAAATGAAAGTGAAATTGAGTGATTATTTGTCACTGTGAACACGCAACACCATAACAAAAGCTTTTGACCTCAGCATGTGACCCATCTATGAAGGAGCAGTGGGCAGTTGACATGGGGACGGTGCCTTGCTCATAAGTATCTTTACTGGTCTGGGACTCGAACCAGCGTCCTTCCAATCATGGGGTGAACCCCCTAACGATTACGCTACCAACTGCCCCTGCCCCGTCAACATACATATGTTATATGTATACATACGTGTTATAACTGGATTTCTAATGCCACTTCTATACCAAACCCAACACACAACCCTAAATCATATCCCAAATCTGGCATATGAAAGTGAGTGATTATTTTGTCATTGTGAACACACCACAGCACAGCACACGGTGCACCACAACCAAATGTGACCTCTGCATTTGAACCATCAGTGAAGAAGCAGCGGGCAGCTAGCAAGCGCCAGGGGAGCAGTGCTTGGGGACGGTACCTTGCTCGAACCTGCGACCTTCTGATCACGGGGCGAACACCTTACCGTTACGCCACCAACTGCCCTGTAAATACAAGAATTAATGCGGAGATAATTAAACGTGATTATAGGAACGACAGTCTATACATTAGCCTTTTAGATTAATTTACTCAGTCTACCGAGAAGTGTTTGGTCAAGTCACTAGACTCCTGAAATAAAGCAATTCACCCATTTGAGACACAATGCTTCATAAAACGAGGATTAAGCTGCCTATAAAGCATGCAAAACTAATTTAATTTATAAAATCAGGCCCATAATTATGTTTTACAGCTTGACTTACAGCTCACTTCACTAAGAACTCCTGCCTTGAATTTATACTGGCTCGGACATACCCAGAGCGATTCCATTCACTAATGACAAGGACAGTTTCCCTGAAGCAACTTGGGGTTAAGAGCCTTGCTCAGGGGACTCGACGCCCACGGGCCACGGTTTGGTTCATAACTCTTTTTGTTGAGGACAAGAAAAAAATGAGGAAACTGAATTACACTGCCTTTTATAATGTTAGCACTGTCTGTTGTCCTACACACAACGAAGGATCCCAGTCTCTTCCACACAGTGAGACAAACTGCATACGATCAGATCAGTACTCAGCATCCACCCAAAGCACAGCTATCAGTACCGGTCTGAAGATGATGGATCGGTTCATCTCTAAAACCCGACTCAAGACTGGTTAGCTTTGAAACAGCTCATCTTTAGAGATTATTTGTCATATTTGATGCTTGTCTCTCGTGCATCTGAACTCCACTAAAAACGTTCGGACGCTGCTGTTATAAAACAACGCCCCACATGGAGGATGGACCGTATTAAGAGAATCGGAACGCATCTAGAAAAACTCCCAGCTACATGAACCATCAGACCCTTTTAATTCTACATTAGCATTTTGGATGGAGTTTTACTTTCAAGCTCGCCTCTTTCTGGGTGTCTCGCTTTAAGCAGTCGCAGCTGCAGGGGTCAGCACAGAGATGGTTTGGCAAAGCAACGATAGCAGACGCTCAGCAAGCTTAAAGACTCAAGGACGGCTCAAGGACACACCAGAGAATGGAACTACTTTTCACGTCTAATAAACACGGGCCAATCCATGTTAGTTGGCACCTTTACAGTAGATTTTCCCCATTAGAGAGAGAGAGAGAGTAAATGAATATCAGGATTCCGTTTCATTTGCATTTACAACATTGAGCAGAGGCGCTTATCCAGGCTGACTTCGGGTTCATTAAGTGCAGGGACAATAGCAACTTGGAGTAAAGGGTCTTGCTTGGGAGACCAATGGCGGTGGTGCTAACATTAAGGGCTTGTTTACACATATCTAGATATTTTTATTAACGCATATTTTTTCTACGTTTGGACCGTTTCCACAGAAAGTGAGTTTTAGCCATCTCAAACAGATGTTTTAAAACGCCCTCCAAAGTGAAGATTTTTTCCAAACACTGAATTCTGCGGATCAGTGTAAACAGTTTTCTTGGGCCGATGACGTGTTGAGTTCTATTGTGTGCATCTTAAATACCTTTAAAGTTTTCAAACGGCGCAGTACGCGACAGAAAATGCAGCTGAGCAGCGTATGTGGTATTTGGACGCTGCCGGGATGTACGTATCTCCCTGACTCTCTTGAGTGATCAACAGAGTTCAGTCTTGGTGTTGAGTATGTATGTCTCCTGCTGTTAGCCATATCTCAATTTACAATATATTCAAGTTACGATGGGGACACTGGAAAGCATCTCCATCGTAAGCCAGGGACAACCTGCACTTTCTCCCAGTGTGTATTAATGTGCGGTCCCCCTAAAAATATACTACCACACGTATTGTCATGTGACTCCGCCCTGTCCATCTCGTGTGTTTCATGAGAAAAAAAATAGTCCAGCTTTAATAGTCGAGCACACTGATGGTGCAAACCTTATCAGTGAACTGTGAGTGCAAAAAACAAATAAACTAACTGTTAAATAATCCTAATCAAGGTCAAATGCTCAATTAATCATGATACTGACTTGAGGTCATATTGCTCAGCCCTTCCTGTGACCAGCACTTTTAGAAACCCACCTCTAACCTGAACTAATCACGGCCAGATCTGTTCTGTTAAACAAAAATCTGAAAATTGATTCTGCAAATTTAACCTGATTCTTCAAGTTGTGCAAAGCTACACTCACAAACACACCGACTCCACCATTAGCCTTTTCAAAATGAAGGAGTGTTATTTTTCGGGGTGCTGATGATGCACAGTCTCGGGGGAGAGTAAAATCTGCATATACACAGAAAGATGATGAAGAACTGCAGAAAACTAACATGAAATGGCTTATTCAACGATAAATAAACGTGGACTTAAGGAGAGCTTGTTACTTTAGGCCAGCAAACAGGCTAATTAAAACACAACCAGTAACACACATGGCTCACTGTGCTGTTCATTCAGGTGACATTTAGATGAACTGCATTACACAGCTGCCAATAAATAAAGAAATAATTCCTATAGGCGCTGGTTTTAATTGGCTTAAAGTACAAAAACAGCAGCCTCGTCTCTTCTCCAACAACACAATCCTTGCCTAGTCTGGGCAAATTACAGCACAGCCTCCTTCCACCATATCAGGATATCAAAAGTCAAAGAGGCATAATTAGAAGAAGAAAAGAAACAGTACCATTATCTACTCAAAAATTTCTGAAGGCAGTTGTCATAAAAATGACAAACCGCAACGGTGATATTTAGACGATTAAACGGCATCCACCTGACGCCTAATATTCTACGAGCCTTACCATTTGTTAATGAATCCAAATCATCTCATTTTGTTCATTTCATTTAGGCACATCTAAGAAGATTTAAGTCATAACAAGACAAGCAGGACATCTGATTTACTCTCATAATGATAGCAATAGCTGTTTAAAAATAAATGATGGCGCTACATTTGGTGAATAAAAATTACCTTTATTTTGCAGTGTAATAAAAAGCTACTCTTGTAAAAGATGATGAAAGAGCAATTCTGCTGCTTACTAATGTCAAACACAATTAGGAGAATCCAGCGAGTTGAGCTCATTTCGCTCCCTCATTTTTGAGTGCAGTCTGGAACACACATTTTCAGTCTGCCTGTCCTCTTGATCCTCATTCATTGCCTTTGTCACACAAAGTGACATCTTATTTTCACCAAAATGGAAATGTACCTTTCTGTCGAAAACGACCTTAATTTGTCTCCCCTTTTGCCTTTACAATGTTGTCACAGAAAATTGCACACCATTTCATAGATGGCAAAGGGAAGTGCAGTGTGCGCAGAAATAGACAGATCTATTGTGCGGTTTATTCGTTTTAGATTACTTCAGGTGCAGACATTCACCTCCTTTCGGGCTGGAAAGCAACAGCCCATCACGCCGCTACCAGCACTGTATTGTTCAATACACATGCTCCAGTCAGTGCGCTCCAACCATGAATAATGCATCGGGCCGAATATTACGCTCATTTATAAGATAAAACAGCTCAAGGGGGAGGGGAAATGGCAAAAGAAAACAACCACGCCGTGGTATTAGAATTCTTCAGCAGCACCATATCATCTTTCCTTAATCCATAAATTATACACATTCAACAGAATATTAAAACACAAATATAGTATTCGAATGTACGGGATAAACAAATATCAGCAAAGACTTGCATCTTCAATAAGAATCTATACAAACTTCCTTACGCTGTCCTTACGTCCGACAAGTCAGAGGCATTGATTTAACTCTCTGCCACAAAATCTCACGCTCATTTTTCTGAAATTCCTCAGTGCTTTGCGTGTATAGCGAATGTCAATTTACTCGCCTGTTTTAAGTCCATTCAATGTGTTGCTATCTGCTCTGCACCCCCCCAGTTTTTCAGGGTGCTCAAATAAAATAAAAATTCCCAAATACAAATTCAAGACATTTTCAAGTTTATATACTTTTATACATGCGTGTCTTCTTTTCTCTTGAGATTGTACCTGTGTTTAGTAGAAACTTTCAGAATGACGGAATGAACGGAGAATTGACAGTAAATTGTTTACCTGACAGAAACTTCATGTACTAAAATGACAAAATATTTTCCACTCGCCTCTTTCTTCCCATCTTTAACATAACTGAACTTAGCTCTGTCTTATCATTTTGACTCACAAAAACCTGTATCACAATTTGAAAAATTCCAACCGTGAAGTTGTATCACAACAAAAGTCCAAACGTGCTCTAATTACATATGTGCACCCATGGCCCTGTTACATATTTGCATGACACAACTGCTGAAGTGAAACTGATTCAGGTTATTTTTCCCGCTGTTGTTGATTTGCTAAATTGCCCGGACCAATTAAATCCTAGCAGTTAGCGGCTTGCTGTAGGCTTGTCGTTAGCGCTGTAGTTCTCGCACAGCCCTTTTTACAACTGCCATCTTCACAGACATTACACAGCATTTAGTAATTGTATCAGTATAAATACACATATATACACACACACACACACACATTACCTGGACGTCCTCTCACGGTGAATAGTCTGCTTTACACAAGTTCAATGTTTACTTCTCAGCTTCAGCAGATGACGTAACTGCCCTCAAGTTGAACACGCAACACAGGCTTTGATTGGATATCCTTCCGGCACATTGGGGAGACCAGCTAGCGAAATCATGAAGTTTTAGCTGCTTTTCAGTTATATTACTTTAAAATATTTGGAGCCTTAGTGCACAGACCAACTCCAAAATCCTACTATGAGACAAACATTTTTCCAGACTTGTTCAACTTTTGCCCTACTTTCACACAAAATTTCAGACTTTAAGACTTTCAAAGACATTTACATTTACAGCGTTTAGCAGACACTCTTATCCAGAGTGACTTACATTTACTAATTTCAGGGACAGTCCCTCTGAGAGCAACTTAGGGTTAAGGGTCTTGCTCAGGGATCCAATGTTGGTAATGCCAGAGGTCGGATTCGAAACCATCAACCTCTTGGTCCAAAGGTGAGTGTCCTACCAGTAGGCCAACAACGCCCTAAGATCTGAGCAAGCACCCTGTTTTATTTTCCTCGAACTTTCCACCTGGCTTTTTCCTTTGTGGGAACTCGCTATTTAAAATGAATGGCACAGCATTAAATTAAAAACTACCCTCGCTCGACCTTGATTAGAACACCAGCTAAAGTGTGCAAAACTGCACATAAAAGTTCCAATGAGGAAAAAGAAGTAGATTCCAGAGGGAATGACAAAATTATAAAATTCAGTCATTAGACAGCTGGAGAAGCCGGCGAGCAATTCTGCCTGAATGATGAGCCATTTTCCGAACTCGCTACGTGAACACTTAACACTCATGGGACGACTGATTATATTCAAATATGTCCCCCAACAGGACAGCCGTTCTCAGGTACGGAGGTGAATTTCATTAGCATCGCCTTGATTGGGAATCAATTGGGAATAAACAGTGACTTGCGGCGCAAGAGGAGGAGGAGGAAGAGGAGGAGATCGAGGGCCTCGCATGGGAATGTCATTTTCTTGTTAAATGTACCACAGACGCAAAAAAACAGCACATTCTGCTGGAATTTTATAATTACGGAGCGACAAGGAGGGACGCCAAATTATTTCCAGCATCACCCTCAGCGTGAGGGGCGCTCGTTTATCTGAGTGACCGTAACTAGCTCAGAAATTACTGGAGGACAAGAAAAGAAATACGAAAGTAAAAGTGGAATGGAGAAAGAAAATTGGAGGAAAAGCCATATTTACAACAGTGCCAACACTGAGCTGTAGATCACCCGGGACCTAAACCTCCAATTTCGCAGTCGCCAAAGTAAGATTTAAGCCACACAGCCCACTCCACCTCCTCCGCCCGTTTAAGAGAACAAGTGCAAAAAAGCACGTCGGAAACCTCAGTGGGGTGAAACGTACCTTATCTGCATCCACTTTGCCCTTAATGAACTCCATCCTCCAGAACTGCAGCGCCTGCTCCAGCGTGAGGCCGATGCCCTTGAGGAAGAGGCCGTACTGCATGCGGCCGCCGTGCCGAAGGTGGTGGTTCTCCCTCAGGGCCTTGTGGAGCTGCCTCATGCACAGGGGGAAGGACTTGGCCGACAGCTAACAAGCAGGAAGAAATAAAGGGAAATGTAGATGCATTCACAGTTAAATGGCTCATTGTGCAGATAAAATGAAACGTATAAGTTTAAAGAATGCAACCAGTACAACAATCACTTTAATATATGAACGTGTGGATGACATGAGTGTTCATGTTGCCAGGTGATTTTGATATGTGTTTATTATTGCTGCTCCCGACAGTAGATTTAGAGCTTGTTTACATGTGTGCAGAGATTTTTTATACATTTTTTTATACGTTAATTTTTTTACTTGCGTTTACACGACATTTGGTTTTTAAAAATCTCTGTATACACCAGAACACAAAATAATTCCAAACTCCAACACTGCTGACATTTTAGTGTGCTGTGAAAGTAAGACTGTACGAGGCAAAACACATTTACTCAACTTTCTTTACCCATCAGTATCAATCACCTAGAATGTGGTCATCAAACCCATAAAAATGAAGACTGACATTTCTAGAGCCAAAACTGGCCGCTAATGAGTCTGGACCAACACAAGCTGCAGATAACAGTTGGCTTATAGTCCGTCAGTGTTCATCAAAAAGGTTATCGAGCGGCTGGAGGGAGCAGATTTGCAGTTCTGTCTGAAATGAATGTAGGTTTTTGTAAAACGGCACATCATATAACGGCATCTCGCCAACGTGAGGCTATACTGGGCCGTTAGATCACACAGTCTGGGTGGAAATTTCCTCAAGTGTTCCTAAAAGGGTCGAAAAATGTCATAGTAATCACTTGCATCAACTTATGTGGGATGTGGTAACGTTGCAAAGCACTTTTTCCGTGTTACTACAAATGGATTATAGTTAAAAAATCCCACAACCTTCATTCTCCTGTCACAAAGAAGCTGGCAATTAGAGTGAAATAACAATGCGTTTGTGTTCATGACAGAGTGACAGTAAGAGACGTAATGCAGCCAGAGGAAACTGAAAGCTCTGCTACTCAACGCCGAAGCTTTTTGTTTAAAAGTGAAGGGTGCTAATTTCTAGAGAACACTGAGGCTCCAATTTCATACATGCAAATAAACCTTAAAAACCGAAGGACGCAATTTGCAGGGACTGACAGAGCATTTAACCGGGACAGCAAGACGGTAAAATTGACGGCACCAGAAACGGCGCAGGGACAAGCCAAATTCAAACGCAATGTGATTGTACTTATCTAGTTAAACACAGTAACTGTTGTTTTTGCTTCTTTATGGCAATAGAGTTGTTGAAATCTCTAGTTCCGTTCAGAATGAATGATGAGGAAGGTCCTTCAAGGTGAAGCAAAGTTTGAGGCGGAGGAGACAAGTTCCAAAATCTGCTTCAATAAATTCAATAAAGAATCTGCCTCATCATTGAGTCGAAAAAAGAACTTGAGATTTGACTGAAGCTGCAGCAGTTCGGCTCTACCGCCTCTGCAGGAGACGCAGGACCACAACTCCTCGAAACATTAGAGAGCCGTCTCACCTCGGTAACTGTCTGTTTCGGCTGCTTAAAAAAGGCAAGCATTACAGAAGTATTGCAGCCAAAATGGAGAGACGCAGGAGGAGGGATTTTCTATCCTCAGGCTATAAGACTCAACATCAGGACATGACACAACGGCTTTCAACTTTTTACATCTTTAAGAACACAGACTGAACACTTACATGAACTCTACTTCACTGTCGCTTACCTGCTGTTAGACCATCCTACATAAACCAACAAACCAGCACAATGCGCTTTACAATATATAGATTAGCGATGCTCCCATCTAACTTTTTCCAGTTACGGTACCGATGCTTGGGCTTTGAGTATCGGCCGATCCTGAGTACCGATTTGATACCAGTTTTTAATGAATAACTTGCACACTTCTCTGTGAGGAGGAGACTGAGATTATTGTTAGGCATAAGTAAATATTTGGGTTAAATGCCACGTTCCTAACTAAAACAATCTAATAATTACACACCCATATGTATATGTTAAATGATTTATCTTTAAAATAACATCTCAAAAGTTATTTGTTTAAACGCAGT
The DNA here is from genome assembly GCA_032718565.1 of Distichodus sexfasciatus. NCBI lineage: Eukaryota > Metazoa > Chordata > Actinopteri > Characiformes > Distichodontidae > Distichodus > Distichodus sexfasciatus. Next base: position 4,784,846 of record JAVGVS010000005.1, read on the forward strand.
TCTGTAATTTTGTGACGGTCCCCAGTCCAGCAGCACTAAAACCATCCGGAACACAGAGATTGCAAGTGAGAGCTGGTTAAGGAAATTAAACCGATAAGTAATGGTGTGATTTGCTTTGGGATTGTAGTGTGTTGCGTTGCTTGTTCTGCTCATTGTCATATCAATATGTTGAAAAATAAACCAGCTTTACCGCGGCGCCACTTCCCATACATAACGAGTTGTGCGTGTGCGCATATCCAAACAGAGAAAAATCCACACTTCGGGGCCTGTTTACACGTATGCAGATATTTTTACAAACACATATTTATAAACACACGCACTTGCACTACTGATACGTAACTAATTAAGAATCCGGAATCACCCAAATCTTGTTGCGTACATGTAATCTGGATTCTAAAAACTACAATATTAGCTCAAACACACTACAGTGAAAAAGGAGCAGAGAAAAGAGTGACCAAACATGCCAGATCAAATTAATGGACATTGATTAACTGCTCCACCGGGAAGACAGCCAAGCAAATGTGTATTTCGTTGCAGATGAAATGGATCGTTTTCTTCCGAGTACTTACCGTATCAATCTGTTCCAAGGAAATCTTCCCAATGTTCTTCTGAATGCTGTAATCTTGGCCCACGTAGGCATGGCTGCAACACAGAGCAATACGAATCTGCTCACAGATGGAATAAAGTTTCCTATATACCATCCAAACCCGAGTCACAGGCAGCTTCTAGACACCAGGAGCATTTCCTTAACACAATCTTTTCTCATCCTCCAACTCTGACACAGAAGTCCCAGATGTGCTGAAAGAAAAATGCTTTTTGCACCACTTTGTACTTTTCAGAGTGTCACAGGGCAGTTTTGGACTTGCCAGAAGATGCATTTCGGACAAATCCTGTGATTCAATCTAAACAAAGGGAATGAGCAGTCTTTCGTGGTAAACACAGCAGTTTAGAAGACCTCCGATGTTGGTGACAGTCCATCAATCCACACATGAAGAAGGGATGGGGGTGTTTTTTAGACATTTCCCCTTCAGATAAAGACAAATTGGCACATTTGGATACTCCTTTGAGAGACTTGAGAGACTAAGTACACGCTATAATCATTCCCTGACAACCACAATCACCAGAGCGCAAACGGGGAGTTTAAAATCCCAATCAGGAATTGCAAAAACTGTCCCACAGTCACCTAGAGACGAGATTTTACCAGCAGAAGACTGTTATTGCTTACAGAAAAACGCAGGTTTTAATGGTGCCAGTCTGATGGGAGCAAGCGCCGACAAAATGAGAAAGAAGCATTTACAGGAGGAAGCAACTTTGAATAACAACAGCCACATACCATATGTGATTAAATCTGTTATCAGAAGAACACTGTATCAATTTCTCAAAGCCTATGCAATCATGTGCATCTACAGACTTCCTCCAGGGCTCCCCAGGAGACAACATCTATCAGTGATATTCAGCCGTCTCTATTCACTATTTTTCCGGCGGGATCTATGCCGAGCTCATCTGCGAGGTTCCACTGAAATTCTCATATCACCAAAACACTTTTTCTTTTACTAAATGTATAGTTCAGTGAAGGAAACAAGGTAAATACATTTTTCATAAGGGCACTAGGGGTGTAAATCACAACTAGCACAGCACTGAAAACCTTTCCATTAATCCTCTCTGTATTGGTGGTCATTACCCACGATGCCCGTGCGAGGAACAGGCCTCTCTCCGGGGCACTGCAGCTCATTCCACAAAAGGTCTTAAGTATTTGACTCCACTCAGACTGCACGTGATATTTTCCAATGAGCATGTCCTTGCCAGCCGCCGTTCTGAGAACATTCCACTATTGAATCGGCGGCGCGTCCCCATGCCGCTCAGGGTCACGCCGGCCTGCGCCGCTGTCTTATCTAGGCAGGCCAGCGATGACACGCCGAGAAAAAAGTACCTTACAGCAAAAAACCACCAGCACAGCCGGCGCAGAGGCTCTCTGCAGACACATCCAATTAAAGCAGCTGCTTTCGGGCCGCTCCGAAGGCGAACGAATCGTGCTGCCGGCCGGGCAAAATGCCATTGTTCCTTTCCTCCACAAAAGACAAGACGGATGCAGAGCCAGACGGCCCTGAAGAAGGCTAACGAACGAGAAAGAGCGGGCGTTAATATACAGACACGATTCCGCCGGGACGAGAATGCTGGGCGCAGCCAGCTTTACACATGTAGGGCCCAGGCTGGATCGCTGGCGCTGCGCTGAGGTCAGAAACAAAAGTGTCAGCATAAGTGCATATGAAGGAATGCAGGAGGGAAACAAAAATAAACAGGCATGGCGAAGCGCGTGGAAGAGCAGATTAAGCTCAGTGCGGACCGTAAATGGGCCAGAGAAAGTCACAAAACACTCGCAAGGTCACAAGTGTGTCGGCATCAGTTATGGCTAAGCACAGAACGCCACTAAATGGTGCAGTAGGGTCAGGATTGATGCCTTTTTATACATCGATAATCAGAAATTGCTTCTAATGATTATCAGTATTTACCAGATTTCTCTGTAAGGAGGAGACTGACATTATTCTGTTATGCATAAGGAAATCCTTGACTTAAATACTGTTTTCGTAACTAAAACATGATAATTACACGCCCATTTGTATGTGCTAAATTATTTATTATAAAACATTTAAACACACTTCCTAATTTTGTGATGGTCCCTAATCCTGTGGCACAAAAACTAGTCAAATCCAGCAAACCCCTCTTCCGATGCATAACGAACTGTGCGTGCAGACATACGCAAACATACAAAAACCTACAATTCAATTCCACAGATCGGCCCGACGCCACTGATACCCAATCCAACTATCTGAATATGCGGTCCACGTATCGGATCGGTGCCCTCGGCCCAGTTCGCAAAACCCATTTTTCATATTTTAGTGTTTATCTTTTTTTTATACTTTTCTTCAGCTGCTACAATCTATTACAATATCAGTCAATAACATCGGAACACTGATTTATCAGCTAAACACGATAAAGTTTGACTGTGCCATCATGCAAAATGTGGCATCAAGATCATTTCAATAAAAGATAAATGAAGCACATTGAACAAGAATAAAATTCTTTCTTATGTATATATTGCTAAGAGAGAAAAACTGGTAAAATGTGCCAATCCATAACAAATCTCAACATTTTATGACATCAGTAGTAGCCAGAGTGTTCTACTCAATCTGCAGTTAACTTCTCCAAATAGACCAAGTTGCTCAAGCACAACATGTGGGTGGGACTTTGAGAGAGTGGGAGACAGAGAGAGAGAGGTACAGTGATTGTCTGCACAGGAAGAGAAGTGTTGGACAACAGTCAAGAAGCTGGATACACCAACACACCGGGAGAGAAATTGTTAAAGTGGAGAAGCCGATTGAAAATCTTGATGCAAATCTCTCCTATCGCTCTTATTTTCTCCAGTTTCTGCAAACGTTAGAAGTGGTAAGAACACTGAAGAATGCAGAGTGCATGTGAAACTCAGCTTTAAAACACGCATCAATGCAAACCCCCACCAAATAAAACCTAAACCTTGAATAACCTCTCGGAGGCAGATCCACCCGCCATCCTGCTCAGACGGCTACAGCAACACTAATGGCTGCACTAATGATAATAAAGAACGGCGCACCACAACAGAAGGAGCTGTAAAACGCCTCTAATGCTGTGGATTACCTGAGGTGGTTGAGCAGAGGCTGGAGCCGCTCGTCAGACTGCACAGCCGGTAAGGATCTCGCCGTCAGCTGGAAAAACAAAAAAACAAAGCAAGGGTGAAAGGCTTATTTTTATTATTTAACGACTGGACATACACATGTGCGTACTGTCATCAGATTAACATCCACAAACAAGCAGACGGTCTGTGTTCCGTTATGGTCATTTCTAGTAAGTCAAAAATAAAAACCTAAAATAAACTAGAAAACTGTCAGGTAGGAAAGGCCTTGTCAGTGTGTTCATTGGTAAAAAAAAAAAAAAAAAAACACAAACAGATTTATTTATGATTCGCCACAAATACTGGGCATTTGTTGCATTGTGGGTATTAGAGTCAGTGACCATACAATTGAGGATCTGAATCCCAGAAGAGCCTAAACCCCACTGGACCTCATTCAGCAACCGTTCTTAAATAGAAATATTCTGATATTCACTAATGTTTTCTTACTTGTGACCTGTTCTGGAGCAATCGGCAGCGTAACTGTTAGGACACTCGCCTCGTCGTTGTGAGGTCACTGGTTCAAGTCCCAGACCAGTAAAGGTACTCATTAGCGAGGTATTATCCTTCCCGCACTGCTGCTGCTGCTATAAAGGTGCCCACTGCTCCTTCACGGATGGATCAAATGCAGAGACTCACATTTTGTTGTGGTGCACTGTGCTGTGTTCATAATGACAAATCACTCACTTCCACTTCTTTAAGAAAGAACGGAATCTACAAATACATGCTTGTTTGTACAAAACATTAGCTTATTGCACTTCCTTCAATTCTACAGTTTTATCATATCACACTATTTAAATGTCTTCACTTTCTTGGGAACAAATTTGGGAAATAAAAGCGGGTGAAGGCCCACCGGGCTAGACCTAAGCAAGACCACAAGTTCCTCCCACGAGAGCCCACTAAACCCACTTCCTATATTTTTGTCCAGCTGAAGGGCAGAATAAGGTCTGTCCCAGACAGTCACTCATGTTTTATTCTGGGTCTAATGGCTAATGTGCTTTTTATTCTCTGCTGGATATCAGCTTGTCATCAGCCTAACCCTAACCCTAGAAGTTCAAGTTCCTCACACACTGGTAATCTGACTGTTCCATCGCACAGCAGCCACCTCGACGTCAACAGCTAATAAGAAACGTATTTAGTCCAATACACACTAGTGCAATTGTGTGCACATCCACTTTACACAACACATCCCCTTTAAATAATTTGGGGCAGTTGGTAGCGTGACGGTTAGAGCGTTTGCTGACTGAAGGTTGATGATTCAAATCTCCGACCAGTAATGGTACCACTGAGGTACTGCCCTCAAGCACTGCTCCCCGGGCGCTGCTCCTTCTCGGATAGCTCAGAGGTCACATTTCGTTGTGGTTCACTATGTGCTGTACTGTGATGTGTTCACAACGACAAATAATCGCTCACTTTCACCAGGTGGTGGTGTAAGGTGATAACTGGGGCTGGTAAAGATCATTTTGCATTCTGGGAATATCTCACAATACACTATGTCACAGACTACCAGCCCAATAAGGGTTGTTACACCTGCACCTTCCAATAGCAAAGAAAAACTCACTTTTGTGTTTCATTCCTTTAACTCTGTTTGGAAACCTTTCCCGGTTCCTTCATATCCAAAAGCCACACCTCATATGCAGTACGTACATCACACACACTCGCTCAGAGGGGTCTGGACTGGAGAGTTTTAACGTTAAACATATGGAAGCTTTTTTCCCCTTTACGCTTCAGTGTGTTATTATTACATAGTGCTTGGGGAGAGTACCTTGATCACGAGTACCTGAGTGGTACCTTTATCATGGACTGGTACACATGAGCACTCACTTTCATATTTACAACTAGGGCTGCACCGATCGATCGGCCAGCGATCGGAATCGGACGATTTTTGGCTTGATCGGTGATTGGCCGATCACTCACACGTATTGCCGATTTCAAACCGATCTTGCGCATGCGCATTACTTGCAGCACAGCAGCGTTCACATGTACGCTCAACGGAGGCGTTTCTCATTCACTTTGAATGGGGTGACATCGTGCAGCGACGAAATGAATTTTGGGTGCGTGAGTTTGGCGTCACATCAATGCCAAAACTAGAGCGCGCAAAATGGCTTGCCGCAAAAAAATTCGCGGGCGTAAATTTCAAAGTTGCGCGCGCAAATGTGAAACTCGAGAGCACAAAATTAAGAATCGAGTGCGCGGTTGTGATAATATTGCGCGCGAACTGTATTTTTCCTCTCGCGAATGTCTTTTTTCCTCTCGATGTCTTAAATGTCCTCGCGCGCGAAGTAGATTACCGACGAGCGGCTTTTTTGCTCGAGTGAGATTTCTGCGTGCGCTTTGAAAGGGGCGGGTTTTGGCAGTTTGGGGGAGGGGTTTGGCAGCTTCTGCCTGCGAATCCTATTGGCCGTTGGCTCCTGGTCTTGTGATTGACTGCACACTACAGACAGTTTTTACAGAAAAACCAAAGATGACGTAGAAAGAGGAACGGCGACAGGTAGATTAAACACAAGTTATAGTTTATCAACCATATAATGATAATTTAATAGTTAGGTCTTACACGTTTAATAAGCACTCAATCAATGGCTCGCCTTGCCCACTTGTCTGTCCCCAATTCAACAAACACAGATGCACAAGTCAGTCACAAGATGATCACCAGATGATCAGCCGTTTTCCATAGTTGAGGATACAGGCTTCAGAAATCTGATAAATCACCTCTGCCCAAAATACACAATGCCAAGTAGGCGTTACTTTTCGGACGTCGAGTTACCGGAGTTATTACATTTTACGAGTTACATTTTTTAAATTTAAATTTGTAAAGAAAATTTGTTATGAAAATAAAGCATTATATTAAAGAAAATTAGATTTGTGTATGTATTTGCTGTAGAGCTGCCACTATTATATGTCACTATTATAAAAGTAACTAGTGAACAGGGAAAGGAACTACCACGTTACGTTAAAAAAGGTGAAACCCATTTTTTTGTGTCAATGTCGTTGACTACTCGCAGTAGCTCTAATTTTCTGTTATCTGGGAAAAAAAACGGTATCGGAAAAATCGGTATCGGCCGATCACACTTACAAAAAAATCTGTAATTGGAATCGACCAAGAAAATTGCAATCGGTGCATCCCTAGTTACAACATAATAATCCAATACATCACACACAGAACCAGTCATGATATATGGAGTAAATTTCACACTGCACTTTGCCCTAGTAACAGAGAACGGTTCAGTCCATCTCTCCACCCAGATACTGGCAAAAAGGAAAAAGAAAGATGATAATAGATCTGATATTCCCATTTCTAAGGGGCCGTCACACTAGTCTGAGGAAAAAATCTTCAAGACTCATTCCTGAAAACCAGATTCCTCACGTCTGGGTGCAACTGTGGAGCAATTTTGCTTTAAGAAGTGAACTTTGACTTGCAAACTCAACTTCTCAACCAATCAGGCGTGGTGTGGTTGAGGCTGACCTTTAATTTGACCCTTCAATAAGCTCCAGAGGGACCTCAAAGGGCTGGAATCACAGGTAAAAAAGGTAAAACTACCGCAAAAGGCAGAAGCACAACTTAAAACGAGGTGAAAATAAACCCCATAAATACTGAACCGAGAAGAACATGCATCCAGTCAGACCGCAGACTGACTAGCATGATATCTGTTTACTGAGGCAAAACAAAGCGGCTGATGAGGAGACGTGACGAGTTGGACAGGATCAAGCTAGTGAGGCAGCGACAGATTGCGGCGTAGGCAGCTTCACTTCCAGTGCAACAAACACGGAGGCTCAACAACACCATGTAGCGTGCCCAGCTCTGGGAGACAAACATGCATTTTTCCAAGATACTGCAAGAAAATATGCTAGTGAGAAAAACACAAAATCACTCGTATCAGAAATGGAAAGTGCAATTATCAGTAGACAGGACTCATTAGAAATTATTTGGGTATGAAACATCTACTTACATGACAAGCAATTCACCACAGAGTCAGAAGCGAACACTATTTATTCTTCACGCTAATGTTTAGGCTCATTGTCTTGTTAATATGATAACGTTGATAGTGTTGTGAATGAAAATGCCCCAACAGGTCATTATCTCTACCTACACACTTCATGAACAATATCTGTCTTTTCAGGCTCCAGTGAATGTGACATTTTTTTGAAAAAAAATCATATAGGCTGCAGCAGAGTCTGACTCGGTCAATAAAAAGGTTCAGTGTAAAAGTCTGCAAAGACCCAAAACTGAGAAAGTATAAAACTGGAGAGGCAAAACAACCCTAAATGATCATTTTCTCTTGGAGATGCTTTACTTGCTACCTTATATTTGAATTTCATCCCAAGTGTTTGGGGAAATATTTAGGGCGGAGCTGCATATTACTGAGACGTTAATGAGATATTTGAATGAATAACTGCAATATAATTAACTTAAAGGTAGGGGTGGGAGATATATTGAATATACTCATATCTCGGCTTGCTCCACGTGCGATGCAGTAAATGATTTTGTAGTGGAAGCGGAAAACGCTCCAATCTTCCCCTTGATTACAGACACAAACCAGATTTTAGCTGATAAATAACCACCACGTTCAGCATTCTACTCACAATACAGATATTTACTTGATATTTTCAGTGTTTCTCCCAGACGCACGTCCATCGCATTATTGTGACGCACCTCAGAGTCATGTGGGGGGGGATTGTGGAAAATGTAGTTCTCTCCCAGAAAGACAGAATACATCAAGATATAAATGATGTATCGCAATATAGCTTAACAATGTTGTGATCTGACTTTTAGGCCATATCATCCAGCCCTAGTTAACATTACCCTCTTAATTATTGCAAGATAAATAACTAAAGAACTTGTTACTGTTGGCCAATAGTGTAAATTAAAAAAAGGTTCATTTACTTGATCTTTAGGTTTAAATGTGTAATTTATCAACAGATGAAATCAGACGAATCAGTAAAACTTTGCTTGTGTCAGCCATACTTATAAAGACAACTTTGCCAAACAAAAAGGGGAAAATAAATGATCTGTCAAAACACAACAAAGGAGTCTCTCTCTCAGTAAGTCAGTCTAAAGGGACGTGGCTTAGATTCTCCTGCTTGTTTAATGAAACACTCTTCATAAAGTTGCATCTCCGGCTACCGCCACAGCCAGAAGCCACTGTGGAAGAGCACACAGCACTTGCCGTGGTGGGCTAATGGCGGTGGAACAGAGGAATTATTACCGCGCTGCTGCCATGTTGGTGAGTCAGATAATTGTCAAGAAAAAGCAGTGTGACACATCGAAGTGTCAGAGAGAACAGTGAGTAACAGCAGACGTGGGGAACATCAGCCCAGAAGCCAAACCATTACACAAAAGCATGTGTCATCTAGAGATGGCACCTAGTGCATATCCAGTACTAGTAAGATACTGGCAGAATAAATAACTAAGGGCCGGGTCGATTATCGAGGCTAATATTAGGCATTACCGGTGTTTCATTTTGACCATCACCCATATTAAGTAATTACAAGGTGCGCTAGTGTGGCGCTACTGTGTGCCGGTGTTTGTAAAATTCAAAATGACAGACTTTCTTTTTTCAGCCTCTTTAACTAGCAGTAATCGGTATCAATATCGGCCCTGAAAAACCAATATTGGTCATACTCTATAAATAACTCAATAAAATACTGGAATACATATTGCCTGAAGACAGTATAAAGTAGTCAAATGCGGTCATGAGAGCAAAGCGAATTTGCAGAGCAGTTTTGCTCCAAGTTCACCCAAATTGAACTTTTTCTTAAAACTGACATATTAACCAATCAGGTGCAATGTCGGTGGGCTTGACTTTCCTTTAAAATAGTGTAATAGCAGCACAGAAACTTAATAGCAGAACAGAGGCTTCACACTTAGCTCACCAGAATAACATGCTCATACTGCTATTTTTACTGCACCAGCAATGCTCAGAAACAAAACCGTCTGCTCAATGCACTTTCATCAGCTGCAGTGAATGCAATGAGACTGCACCTTTAAACCTCAATCAGTGAATCAGACATCTAAAAAATTAGGGAAAACATATTTACATTCACATTGCAACTGAAATTATTTTGTACTAGATGTAATCAAGTATCAAACCTGTACAGACATGACACTGCATCATCACGCATGCTAGAAAAGATTCAATTATGCAGTCGGTCTTGCAGCTGGTTTAACCTCCATCATTTTTAATGTCTCCTTAATATAACTGGCTCTGTGTTGTCGTTACTAGTACATGCCATTCAAACGTTGATTATCTTGTTTCGTCTAACAAGCAGTGGGACACATCCAAACAAGTTACAGACTGGGTAAAGTTGGAATCCAGGGCCGGTAAAGTTACCACTGAGGTACTCATGAGCAAGGTACCCTCCCTAAGCACTGATCCCTGGGCGCTGCCCTTATTAGCTGCCCACTGCTCCTTCACCGATGGGTCAAATGCAGAGGTCACATTTCGTTGTGGTCCACTGTGTGCTGTGCTGTGGTGTGTTCACAATGACAAATATTTCACTCACTTTCATTATCTAACAAGTCAGATGATTAAAAAAAAACAATGCCCCACTTTAATGTAATCTGTCAATTCTGCTTTACAAATGTACAGAAATGTTCTTTTATGAAATGAAAACTTTAAGCACCTTCCTCCAAGGCAGTATATTCCTAACATTTTTAAATCTGAAATACAATTAGAACATTGCACATAATCGTCACAAATGATTACATCTCGTCATAGCCTGTCATGTGATTTTATTTGGTTTTGAAGTGCATATTTGCAAATATAACAGAAAACAACAGTGTACCAATTACTCCAGTTGTAAGTACTTAAGATTCATGCATTGTTGCCAGATTATTCAGATGAAATATCTAACAATGGCATTTGAGAAATAAAATTCTGATAAATTCCTGATTTTTGTTATTTGTTTATACATATAAATACACGCACACGAACGAACAACACGCACACACACACACACAAGCTTGTAGCTGCCAAGAGTCATTATCACCTAAACTGAAATCTCATTAATGGCAGTCACCCAGTATCTTTACATTTATTGCACTTAGTGGACAATCTCTTCCAACTTACATTTGCTAATTACAGTGAGAGTCTCTCCCTGGAGCAAATTGGGGTTAAGTGCTTTGCTGAAGAGTTGGAGGTGGAATACCACTCTTGACCTCTCAGCATATAGTGGAGTAATCTTTTGTTATTCCTCCACCACACCATCACCAATATGTACAGTCAACACAGAGCGCTATGGTAATGGCACCGAACATTCAAATGACTTGTTAGAAGAAAACTCTAAAAATATTTGAAGGTCTTGAGCAATAAGACGACCTTGGATTAACGGTTTCAATAGACTTGTGCGGAAATGAGACTCTGCAAACGTTTGGTAAAATTAACATTACAAAGCCACCACAAGGCAAAACCAAAATAAGGTATTGTGCTCTGCCTCTCCCTCACATCCACACATTTTTCCTACTTGTCTTGTATTTCTAAAGGTTAACACATCCGAAGACAGGGTTGCTGGAACAGAAATGAACACCTACTTCATTGGTGTATTGACTAACAGATTGTCATCAGCAGCTTTTCAGCATAAATTCTTTTGCCTCGCAGAGGAAAACGGGGAAGAAACGCACAAAAGAGGCCAATTCATGGTTGAAACTGATCAATACTGCAATGGAAAGAAATAAGCAGGTTCAGTCATGGGCCCTTTCTACTGTTCATAATGAAACAACCCTCATCTCCTTAAGACGGGCAAGTGCTGCTAAATTAGAAAAGCATCTTAATACTTCAGCGACAATGCCTGAATCTTAAGTACCAACAATTAGAGGCTAATTTGTAGTTTTCTGATTTAATTTGTAAATACTCAGTTCAGAATCCGGACAGACGCAAAAGCAAATAAAATCACTTTGCACACGACAGCCTGTTAGAAGATTGAAGTTCTCAAACTGATAATCATTTTTATTTTCCTCCGTTTGAAAGAATTTAAAGGAGCAGACGGCCTGGTTTGAGCCACTCAATCAGACCTCAGCAGCATGAAGAGACAGCTCCCCCATTAGGCTACTGTAAGTACTGCACAATGATGAAACTAATTAATAAACTGCACCAAAAAAAACAAGAGAACCGTATCAGGGTGAGCACTACCCCACAGAGGGAAAATTCTGAATCTTACAAACTGAAAAGTGGCAGCTTCAGTTTTGGGACAACATTTAAAATTGGGTTTTAATCCCATTGCTTGAAAGATCACAATGATTTGCATATTTGATGTTACTGCCACAGTAAAAGCTGCTGAGATTTTAAAAAAAAAGCATTTCTCTAAATTGTGACTATCACCCAAGAGTCAGCAAGAGAGAATGGAGCCAGAGAAGCAAATCTAATGATTCCACCAGGCCAAATGAAAACGTAAGCCTGGTGCAATAGAGACATTGTGACTTTGTGGACAGCGAGTCTTTGTCAGCTGCCCTCCGACATCCCGCCAGCGGCCATGCAAAGTGTTGAGGAGCTACTTTAGCTAATTGGCGTCAGTGAGGTTCACTGGATGCTGGCTTCACTCCCTGAGGAGCAGGTATGCAGCCAAGATGTCACTCGTTAACAAGTGAGCCAACTGCTAAGTAATGTATGACTCCGGGAACCTGGTAGTGTTCAAGGGAATGAGACGGGAACGGAGGAGCCCTAAAGTCCACACAATACAGGTTCAAAATTAGTGCTGATAAAACCTATCTATCCATCTAGACCGCAGCAGGCTACATGCACATTTAAAGTGAATACTTAAATCACCTGAAAGCTAATAATTATTCCTATTCTTCTCTACAGGGGGTAGGGGTATAAATAAGTTTCAGCACATTATTTCACTTTAATGAAAATGATATAAAATCATTGAACAACGATCTGATGCCTGTGACTAGTATGACTATGGCTGTCACTACAATACTATTTCGATTAGATTCAATTCAATTCAGGAGCCAGCGGTCAATATTCAAGGTGTGTTTCCATGATTTGATGACGATTAGGTCAATGATTCGATACAATACAACATCGCGATGCATGCCATACATTCTTCTACATTACTTCACATTGCACGCAGATGGGGCAGCCATAGTTGCTACTGTGGTGTTCTTTTTAACTTGAATTTTTATGCCTTAGCCAGAAAATCACCAAGCAGTGTCATTATGATATAATTCAGGGGTTTTCAACCACTCAGACTAAGCCGTATAAGTGTGTGAGGGAGTATTTTTTCTATTACTTTTTAGACATTTGAATTAAAGCAATCATTCATAAAGATGCACAAATCATCTGGAAATGTTATGAAAAATGAAAAAAGGAATAATTTTTAAAAATGATTTCAGTAGTGAAAGTGGATTGCATGTCGCAGACTAACTGCAATGCCGCCATGGACCACTAGGGGGCAGCAGAAGTCGGTTGAAAACCTCCTTTATTATAATCGATTGTGGTCTGCCACGGTGCATCGATTGCGTGCTTCATTTCAACACCCCTAATCAATATGAGACATTATCATGTACTAATTTAACACAAGCAATTGTACTAATATCAAATCACAAAAATCAACTATAATATCTTTTTATTCCTCAACCAACAAAAAACAATATTCTCTTTTATGAAAATTTTGGAACACTACTATGGGCTCGTTGATTGAACCAATTATTGAATCAATGTATTGTTGTGAATCAATGCATCATTACACCCCTAAAGGAAGGTTACCAAACCATTTCAACTGATGCCAGACAACGCAGCATAGAAGAAGAGAGACTTCAACATCTTCACGTTCCAGAAAGAAAATGAATCCAAACCACTAGATGACAGTACACTGTCCCTGATAGACAACATAGAGGATGGGTTTGAAAGAGAATTTGAAACATTACTGTCCATAAAATTGGGGTTTCAATCCTGGGAGAGCCTAGAAACACTGTTGGATATTTGAGCAAGACCCTTTGCTTGCTCAACTCAGGTTGCTGCTGGGAGATGGTTACTCTAATTAGGAAACTTATAATAAATATATCTCCATCATAGAACACATTACATGCTTTGACAGGTAAACATTTTAAACATTAAATACAGAATTTGGATGACCACAAAAAAATATTGCATGTCTAAACCACTAGAAAACTACACAATTTCAGTCAGACTTTTTAAGAATACACTTCTATTAATAGACTGCATATCGAAATCTTTCATATTGAAAACTGTCAGTCAATTTCCACTTTCAGCTTAAAATGTATATTTTGTGTCCTATTTATATATTGTTTATTCCATGTGCCCTATCTTTTCTTTGTTCTCTAATTCTTGTTGCACTGTGTAAACTGGAGCCACGTCTTCTCGTCTCTGTATATCTGTGCAATATATAGAAGAGATGACAAAGTTTACTTTGACTTTTGACTTTGACAATTTGCTCACCAATTAAGACTGGAAAATAATGTTTGCAAAACTGCCAGTTCACACTAATAAGCCGTTTACAATTCTGTGGAAGTTCTGAATCTCATGAGACAGGATCATTTGATTGAAATGAAAACTTCAATTTGAAGGGCAAAAGTGGAAAAGAACAAAACATTGGAGAACAGAAAAAAAAAATCATTTTAAGGCATTTGGCAGCTGATACACGGTCGCATTTTTCGTGCAAAAATAAAATAAACCTGCAAGGTTCCCAAGCCCATCGGCACACTTTCTTCTTCTTCATATACATGGAGATTTGCTGATAACTAGAGAAACCACCTCGGCATGAGGAGATGGATAAGCAGTGCTGGAATAAAGAACGTCTGCTGTTGCTTTGCTAAATCCTCAGATGGTCTGTATCAAGTATTGGATTACCATGGTCTGGAAACAAGCAGCAAAAGTCATCTTGCGCGCGCTGACCGGGACACCAGCGGCTTGATAAGCAATCAGCAGTACCAAAATTGAGTTGACAAGATTAACTGTCCGGAACCGTGAAGGGGTATCTGTCCAACAAAGATATGGAAATGCATCTGTGAGGACAAACATGGCAGAGGGAGGCACTGGGGGTCAACACAATGGCTGGTGGAAGAGACCGACTAATGCCCGAGGTTGAAATTGTTTTTAAAAAATTAACTGATGTAAAGGTCTAAGATTTACGACCCTTAATCACTTAATCAGAAGGGGCTAATTCATTTTTGGTTGATTGGAAATTGGAAAGGTTTTAGAATAATTTTAATGTTACAAGGTCTTAGATCTGAAAAGGTCTCTCTCATGCCATGACTAAACTCATGTGCTGATACATTTGACCGATATGAGTTGAAATTAATCACATAATCGATGCATCGCAATGCAGGCGTGGACAACTCTGCACTGATGCAGTGGCAGAAAATAATCAACTATATCATAATGACATAATGAATAACTGCTTAGTGATTTTCTGGATACGGCATAAAAATTCTAGTTAAAAAATCATCCCGGTAGTAACTATGGCTGCGTGATCTGAGTGCAATGTAAAGTAATGTATAAAAAAGTGATGTGATGCATCATGACACACACAGTTGACATGATAATCGAAAATGAATCGAATCGTGAGACCAGCGGTTCACACCTCTATCATCAAGAAAATATTTTTAATAAATTATTGAAACTGGTATTAGTCCTTTAAAACATAAAAACCTCTCAAGACTAAAGTCATTTTTAAAAAGTCACACTTGGAGTGATATGCATATAAATAACAGTGATCGCTTTGCAATATGTACTGAACGTGAGACATCTTAGTGTAAACACACACACACAATATGTACTTCTCATTTTTAGCACTAGATGTTGCATTTCTATTGTTTCCTCATCTTACAGTCTGCCTCAGAGAGTGCCCTAAACTCATTAGATATTCCACCAATATTTTCAGGCCCAGCGTGTGTAATGCAAAAGAAAAATCTTCTCAAGGGTGTTTGAAAAAACAGGTGTCAACACGTTTAGGGAGAAATTAATTGTAATACTAAGGAAGTCTGTGCTCGTCTCAGCGTAGAGGTTCCAGGCATGACAAACATTAATAAACAGCCTGTACCTGCAACTCCTGACCAGAAGATCATTCTTTGTGCAAGACAGACCCTCCTTCTCCATGACAATAGCTAACCAGCTTCATGATAATGCTCTAGTCACCTTTTCCTCTTCAATCAAACATGGTTCTAATTAAACAACTTTGCGCATTGTGCTGTTTCACGATCCTCTTTTTCACCCTTTTGCACAGTAAAGTAAGTGAGGATTCTTAGTGCTGGGACGGTCTGGTGCAGAGTTGAATCCTGATAGTCAGCCATTCCACTCCCCTCATAAGCATAATGATAATGAGCTCCCCCATTTTCAAAGAAGCCCACATCAAACGTTAAAAGCCATTCGCGGGCTGACGGAATAAAGCGGCAACCGTCTTGTTAGCATTACGGCAAAGTGTCATTCGATGCAAATGCGCTGGAGTTCAAGGACAGTAGCAGAAATGCTGCGTTGGCACTAAAACTTGGCCGAGCAGGCAGCGTGCTGACTGCTTTAAACCGATGCGTGGCGAAAAACCATTTAGCTTCCTTTGCTTTCCATAGATCAAAAGCTGCCTCCAGATTTGACCCCCCCACCCCCCCACCAAAAAAAACTATTTTTAATGCCCGGAATACCCCTGTAAAGACGCCAAAGCACAACTTAAGCAAACAGACCCCATTAGCTTTCACGCACCGTTAGCCACACACGCGTCCCTTTAACTGTTCGACGCACCCAAAGCATTGGTGCCTTACCGGGAGATATTCATAAAGTAATGAAACGTCAAGAGGGAGGAAAATGACCGTAATTAGACAGCAGAACAGACTCCAGGGAGAAGGCACAGTGATAAGGCTTGAGTGTATTTTTAAATGTTGTCACAACACTAAAAGATGAAGCCTTTAATATTTAAACATTAACGCCTCTTCCTCCTATAATTATGCCTCGAAAATATTGAAGAGGTTTATTAGCTCAGGCAGTTGAGTGAGTGAGAGAGAAACAGAGGAAATTGAAGTGACAACTGCATTTCATAAGTGGGTGGTTGACAGGCGGAGTGTATGCGAGCGTTTGTGTGTGTGTGTGTGTGTGTGTGTGTGTGTGTGCGTGCGAGTGTATTTGCACGAGAGCCAGTCTCCTTGGAAACATTTCACCCCCACAAACAGGAGACAGACCAAACTGCCTCACTTAAGTTCCATCATGACTTCCTCAGCACTTAACGATCCATCATATGTCACGCTGTCGTCACCTGCGCACGTTTCCTTCAAGAATTTGCCCGCTTCAAATGCACGTTTCGACTTTCTGATTAACTCTTTGAGGCTAGAAATTAATTATTCATCCGCTCTATTCACTGCTCCCCTCCATATCTACACTGATTGCTTTGCATATCTCCGCCGCCGCCTCCACCCGCCCTTACGGACTCGAGGAATCTGTTAATATTGCTGGAAGACATCATCATGCCTGTGTGTGTCCATCTATAATGTCTGTACGCATTTTCTAAGGAGAGGAAAAACAGATATATCAAATAAACACGGAGCTTCGCTCCAAGCAGGTCAGTGAGTATCCAGCTGAATTGATGAATCAATTAGTAAGTAGATAGGACTGAATGGCTAACAGACTCAATCTGATTTTAATTCAACAAACAACAGAATGAAAGGTGTGTGTTGTTCGCAATGGGAAGCCAGCGCAGGAAATGATCCATTCACTTTAAACAAAAGGCTTTAAAGTCGCATTACGGCAAAGCGGAGCATAACCTTTACAGAGATTAATGCTTAGCCTCACCTCACCACGGGCTCCCAGACAAAACGGAGAGAGACAGCACGCCACAGTGCAAATAAAGGAGATGTCGTTCATAAAAATTAAGTCTGAAAAGCTATCATTATGAAAAAGGGGAGCTCTCCTAAACCAGCAAACGCACAAGGCCACTAGGATCTAGACACGGCACAGATTTGACAAAACAAAAACCATCACAAGCAGGGTGTACCAAAGTAATGTTGAATTATATTTAGGGGCTGATTGGAGAGAAATAGGCTACGTTCACACTGCCATGCTGAAGTGACTCAAATCGGATTTTTTGCCTTAATGTGACACAGATCTGATCTTTTCAGGGCTGTGTGGACACGCAAATCTGAGGCACTTTCATATGTGGTACTAATGTGGCCCAGAGGAGGATGGGGTCCCCCTCCGAGTCTTGGTTCCTCTCAAGGTTTCTTCCTATTAGAGGGAGTTTTTCCTTGCCACTGTCGCCTCAGGCTTGCTTGTTGGGGGGTTTAGGCCGGTTATATGTAAAGTGCTTTGTGACAATGACTGTTGTTAAGAGCGCTATATAAATACATTTGAATTGAATTTTGAATTGAATTAAATCTCATACGTATCTGATTCGCGGCCATGCGACCTGAATGTGAACGCTCAGATCGGAATTCATGTGGCTTTTTGCTTATATGCATGCGCTGACATCATCAGCGTGCACCGGCAGCGCGGGAAGGTAAAAATGAAGGAGAGCTGCGATAACAGTCAGTGGAAGGATGGAGAAGTTGGGGATTTAATTGACTTTTTTTCCTGCTTTTCGACCTGCTCATGTACAGCTGATTCACTGTTTGTCGTCCTCCAGAGCAAAGTGCGATACATGCGTGAGCTACTAACGCCTCCGTTTTTAATGTCATGAGTCGTCCCACAGATATGACGTTTTTTGACCCGTGTAAAAACGTATCAATGTGCGCATGCATGACGTTTCGGAGGACCGATGCATTCACATTACAGTCAGATACAGGTCACTTGTAGTTATGAATGTGAACCATCAAGACAGACAAATCCGATCTGAGCAAAAAATCTGAACTGAACGATGTGGCTGGCAGTGTGAACGTAGCCACAAAGGCACCGACAATGATGCTAAACATTTGAACTCCTGCCTACTGTTTGATTACATTGCAATTTGAATTTCTAGCATTCTCCATTAACCAGAAGCTTTCATCCAGAGCAACTTCCATTCCTTAAAGGTGCCATATGTAAGAAGTTTATGGAAAGTAATCATAAAATGAAGCTAATACGGCTCCAGAGATTAAGGAATCATGTTCATTTGAAATACTGATCTCACTGACAAAATTAGTGCAGCCAGAACATTCACATTTTAAAATTTAATCAACAGCTTGTAAATCATGTTTATGTTTTGGTTTAGTTTTTTGGCCTGTAGTTCCACCCACCGCTATCGGCCAATCACAAAGTCAGTCGCATTTGAGCATCCAGCTTTCCAGATACCACTGAGCTGCAGCTACAAGCATTCGGTATTAAAAATGTCTGACGTCACTAAAACTAAAAGGCCTCGCTATGACCCTGAGAAACGTTTTGACCAAAGCAGAAACAAAACGAGGATCAGCACAGGAGATGCATTTAAATGATGGAGACCACTGAAAGCGGAGGAAAAACGCACACGGGGTTAAACGTTATCCCGACTGCTTTTGTGGACACACGACACAATCCCAGAACGCTGCCAAACAGTAGAAGGTTTGCTTTAGTCTTTAAAGAGGCTTATGAGGCACAATTTTGTCATAAATGTTATTCTGTGGGGGATTCAGTGCCAGATTTCCTCCTCGATTCCCTCACTCTGTTATATTTCAAATGACAACCTCACCGCAGTATTATAGACTTATTTCCCAAACAAATAAATTTGTACCCACCTGACAACACAAGTAAAAACACAAACACACCAAAAGTACAAGACGGTCAATTTTGAACTCTAGACCACGTTCACAACTCAAGTCAGTCTCCTTTCAACTCCTGCATCAAGCCACTTTTGATCAACAGACAGGACGTTTCTGTGAGTTTACACACTCCAGACAAGCCTGCCGGGTGTAGCAGGTCGACAAACTCAGACCAGCGCGACCAGCATTCATCGTGCCCTTTCTGAAGGCACTTAGACCCTTTTTTCTTCCCTCTTTGCCCGCCATACACAATTCATGCTCAAGTTCTCACAAACCTTTAAGTCTCCCTTTAACCCAATTCACCCTCTCTGCCCAACCTGCCCAAAGAGGTTTTATCAGATACAGACAGACTCCAAATGGATGCACCTGGACGGACTCTATATAAGGGAGCGAACAGGCATCACTAATGGACATCCTTTACGTTCTGTAGCCTCACTGGCCGGTTTACAGAGAGCAAGTAGCAACACTAGACAATTAGATTTTTATAGATTTCTATAAAAGCCAGGGTGACATTGTATTTTAAAATGCTCACGCACAGCCTCACCTTTTATAACAAAGTACAAACTCAATGCCCACTTTATTAGGACAACCTGATTTGCTAAGCAACGTGTACTTACTGCCACACACTTACATTAGGCCTGCAATGCTACATGCTTTTTAGGAAGACACTCTAAAATCAATGCAGTTCTGCTTCTAATTCATTGGCAACACTCATTTCCGTAGCCAAACACTATGAATTCTAAGATTTGTATTCATTCTAAAGCAGGCGATGCTCCTGAGGCTGGTTATTGCCAGAAAATGTGCAGACGATACACAAAATATAATATGCATTACGATCATCTTGTACATCTTAAATGGCTGTTATTTCATTGTCAGTTTATTACTAAATTACAAAATCAATTAAGGCAACATCGGCCTAAACAAGACAAACATTTCAGGATTGTTATCCCTGAAACCCTCGGAACATATGACTCATAAATCAGGGCACGGCACCGCTACTTTTTACCTCACTGTCACTCACCTATGACTATGTCTTATGTCCATGTGCATCAATTACTGCACTTTATAATACATAGATATTGTATTTGCACACTGTTCAGACAAGGTTTAAATTTACAAAGTTAACCTGTGATCTATTTTACTATATATTATTTAATACCTTAGTCATTGTGAACACCACCACAACAAAATGTGAACTCTGCATTTGACCCATCCGTGAAGGAGCAGTGGGCAGCTAACATGGGCAGTGCTTGGGGACGGTACCTTGCTCATGAGTACCTCAGTGTTAAGTTTACCAGTCTGGGATTCGTACTGGCGACCTTCTGCTCACTGGGCCCAACCGTTACGCCACCAACTGCCTGCCAAGAGCTCATGGGTTCGAATCCTACCTCCAACACTGCCATCACTGAGTCCTTGAGTTACTCCAGGGAGACTGTCCCTGTAATTAGGAAAGGACAGTCGCTCTGGATAAGATCTGCTACATGTTTTAACTGTTTAAATGTTTGACAAAGAATCTTGAAATCTTGTCCCAAAAGATAACTATTGCCAACATAGAAAAACACTGCCAGCATAGACCATATGACAAGCTCAATCCAGTTTTTTGCCAAACCCAAATATTAAATGTGTAACTTAGTCTTGTTTGCGTTTCATAAAGAAACATTCTCTTACAATCCAGTTCTGCTAATTTTTCCAGTCTTCTTTAATGAAAGTCGACTCTGTGAGATACACATAAGAATTCCAAAGAAGTTCTAATGTTTTGCATCTGGGCAAATGGCAGTAAATTCCCGTCCATAATTCCATCTCTACGGCGTGTCATTAGCTCCTCCTGCTGCCACCTAGTGGCATTGATGAGCATTACAATGTGTTTTAGGTGCTTCTTAACCTTGGTCTTCTCAGTCCAGTGTGCTGCAAATTTGGAATCTCCTGCACATATGTACATGATAGTACTCTGGTAATTAACTAATCAGTTATATCATGTGGGTGATGATTGGGAAAACCTGAGAAAACTGAGCCATGAGGACGAAGGTTGAGAATCACTGCTTTAGGTCAGCGGTAGGGAATTCCGGTCCTGGAGGTCCGGTCTCCTGGAGACTGATCAGGTAGGATGGAAAACCTCCAGGACACTGAGCCTCCAGGACCGGAGTTGCCTACCCCGCTTTAGGTTATTTCCTACTCCACTTTGTTGATTTAAATCAGTGGCAGCATCAAAAACACATTTACTGCAAAGTTAGACATCACATCAGCAGACAGATTTGTGCAGCTTAGGCCAAGACGTTAGATCAGGATTTGAGCCAAAGGCATAAATCTGCCAGATGTTTCTTACACACATTTTAGGCGTCCAATTACAGACTGCAAAACTATTAAATAGATGCGTCTCTGATACAGTATTCAGGAGTGTACGGCGTCATCATTCTATCCAAAAATGTCTGCATGTTCCTGTATTTGTCAGCATGTCACTATACAGATCACTACCACACAGTTAACATGCACATGAACAAAGTCCAGTAATGCGAGACACTCCAGTTTGGGAACGCTCTGAACCAAATCACATTAAGCAAATTACAGTGGGAAAAAACATTGTTCAGAAGAGGAAAGACTGAGTTCTAATGAGGCCCGACTCCATAATTATCTCCAACAAAAAGAAAGCCTCATTACCTCAGGTCACATTTTCACCTGATCTCCATTATTTGCTGAACGAGCGGGTTTATGCATCAACTTTCACATGAGGGAGAATTTTAAAAGCCTTGATGGAAATGGGACGTGAGCCCTTCCATGTGAGCAGCAGCTCAGGTAAGAACAGTAGACTAGATGTTTTATTCAATGATCAAGGACACAATGAACTGTTTCTCCAAATTCAAGGTCTTGAAGACTATGAAAGTCCATAAAATTTCAAGATTTATGACATCCCTTAATTGGCACCCTGCAGAACCCCCCCCAGAGACCCAGTGAACCAAAGCCCATTTTGACAATGCTGCTACCATCATGCAAATGCTTCAGGAGTTCAATCAAAAATCTAGTCTATTACTTTTCTTCTACTTTTTGATTTTTTTGGAACTTCAATTCCTTCATATTTTAGTACATTAATGCTGTTTAATAAAATCAGAGAAAAGAATCAGAACACAAAACTGAACAAATCAACTACATAATATTAAAAAAGTCTAATTCTATCTGGCTTAAAGCTGCTCACTGTTGGTTAATTTTTTGATTATTATTTTCTCTGATGCATGTTCATGGCCGTTCCCTTTTACATGAACACTCTCATTCTCAGTCACCACAGCCCTGTGAAACTAAAGAAAACATTGAAATAAATAATTGTTTATTCATGGTAAGAGGTAAAAGTCTGAAATACTTGGGGAGTGTGACTGTTAGGGAGCTGGCCCTGTGACTGATCACCGGTTCAAGTGACGCTCTGGTAAAGGTACAACTGAGGTACTCGAGCAATGTACCATCCCCAAGAACTGCCTCCTGGACGCTGCCAAAAGCTGGACTTCAAAATCATTAAACGCAGAGGTCACATTTCATTGTGGGGCAGAACTGTGTGCTGTGTTCACAATGACAAATACTCACTTAAAACATTAAAGATACTCAAGACGTGAAATACTCCCAGTTTAATATTTTCAAATTCGCTAAAATCAAAAACTGTGCAAAAAGGTCTGGATATAATCCATTGCCAAAAATGGAAAGCAACAGATTCTCCCATTTCCAAGCCAGGCTTCCGTTCCTTTTTTGATGCCCGTTTGCCCGAGCTGCCACCCTGCCGCCTGTCCGGAAGCTGCCTACTTTTCAAGCGATGTTTTTTCATGCAGCAAATACAGTGAGAAAGTGAAGCTTGAGGCAAGAGACCCTCATCTGAAGTGTCAAAATAGATTTTCAACCTGGCAATTGATTTCAGCATTACTGGAAACTATTCAGCGCATCATAAATGTCTACTTCCAAGCCTGATTCATGCAGGCTTCTGACATATGAAGATTGACACATTTCATTTCCTTCCAGCGCTCGATTTCACAAACGCCAAGGAGAAGGAGGCGCGCGGGCAGCATGTGTTTTCATTTGCCACAACAGATTAATTTGTGGACTCGGACAGCTTCTGCAGGCCCTGAAATGGGAGATTGCTGACTAATCTCAGATCTCGCTGAATAGTAATTTGAATGGTTTCTATGTGAGCACAGGAAAGACGTCCGCCTGTAATAAAACTCGTCCTCCAGCCGTCTAACTGCAAATTCTAACTGATGGCCTGCTTGATGTGTGTTGGGTAGAACAAGGGGGAAAAGTGTCATCTGCCAAGCTGTGAGATAATAAGCTAAAGCAACAAGGGTCTTAATTTGCCTCTCATACATCGGTTTCTGCCAGTTGTACAACACCCTGCTAGATAAATGGCCAGCACCAGACACCGAGGGATACAGGACATGCACACAGCAGTGTTAAGTCTGAAACCAGAAACACTACCTATGCTCTAGGCAGCGGCCAGTGTGAAATTCTGATATGATAACCTTAAGCAAAAACATCACGGTAATGCTAGCGCTGACCCATCTCTAATTTAGTCCAAATTATAGCTCTGCAGATAATGTATTCCATACTCTAATTTTTTTTTTGGGAAAAGCACAGACTATCGTTGCTGCCACTCCTAAGAATAATATTAAATAATCCTCTAATGTTTTTTAATGTTGATACTCACATACACAGTACGTAACGGGCGGGAGGAGGGTAGGGCAGGCGACCGTGTCTGTTTCACACATGCCGATCAACGTTTACTGCAGAAAAAACCTCTTTTCTCAGCGTCCACATAATTTTACGCTAAGAATGTGCCACGTGAAACGCCATAGATTTTAGTGAATGAACGGCGCCAACGGCAGAGGTACTGAGTGGCAAATTTCATTTTAAAACGTGTCCGGTTGTGTGCACGTACTACAGTGATCAACTTTTCAGTGACGAAAAGTGTGACTGCGTGAAAATTATTCTTAATAAATGTTATAGGTAATGGTAAGTTAAAAACTATGCTTGAAAGCAAACCTATAGTATTTATTTCACCAACGCCAGATGCGCTAACCATAGCAGCAGGTTGCAAATCTTTAACACTGAATTTAGCAAAGAGTGAGCAGTGGGGTTGTGGTCACCCCCTTCTGCCATCACGCACAGTTCACCGGGTGCTGGGGGAGTGGGGAGGGGGACGTGTTAATCTATGCTTCACAGTGGCTTTATTAAACCACGGTATACCGATATAGCGGTAACCAGCCCATGCCACCTATGCTCAAAATGTTATTACTTTTATACTGGTTAACTTGCCATTTAGTGCAACAGGCAATTAAGGCTCCAAACTTTTATTTGAAGAAAATATACAGTACTGTGCAAAAGTTTTAGGCAGGTGTGAAAAAATAAACAAAGAATGCTTTCAGAAAATGCAAAGTGAGCGAACAAAAGAAAAATCTAAATCAAATCAATATTTGGTGTTACTACCTTTCGCCTTCAAATCAGCATCAATTCTTATAGGTACACTTGCACAAAGTCAGGGACTTTGTAGGATTATAGTCATTATATTATTTTGTAGTCATTATATTATTTTGTAGGATTATAGGATTATAGATCTATGGTTAGTTCTCCAAGATGTTTGGAACAACCTACCAGCCGAGTTCCTTCAAAAGCTGTGTGCAAGTGTACCTAGAAGAGTTGATGCTGTTTTGAAGGCAAAGGGTGGTCACACCAAATATTGATTTGATTTAGATTTCTCTTTAGTTCATTCACTGTATTTTGTTGATTGATGAAAATAAATGATTAACACTTCCATTTTTGAAAGCATTCTTTGTTTACAGCATTTTTTCACACCTGCCTAAAACTTTTGCACAGTATTGTACATTTCAACAGATAGTCTGAATATAAGATCATTTCACTCTGAAATGTATGTTTTAAGTGAAGGAATTGGAACACATTTCTGCTGTTTGATGATCTCTGACTGGTCCTGCATTTTATCTGATTGCCTAATAAACTGTTTGTCAGTAACCAGCACAACTATATATATATTAGTTAAAGTAACTTTCATTAGTCTTAATAATAAATGATTCTAAATCAAATTTCTAAATAAAATAAAATCCATTAGGATAGGATAAACAAAGCATGCTCTTGATTGCAAAATGATAAGATGAACATTTTGTTTTGTTGTATGTACAGTATGTACAATTAAATATTGTAGTAGTAATTTTCTGGGCGATTACTGCATTATCTAGGATTTTATCTAATTAATGTATCATCAGCCATCAAGAAAAATTAGTTCATGAAGCATCTTTATAAGTCTTCAATTCAAAGTTTAATAAGACAGACAGATCGTCATGTAATGTAAAGAATGTAAGGTGCTGTATGTTCCTAATTCTGTGCTAAACTCCTGTAGGATTATCTGCAAGCTGATCTTCTACAGCCCAGAACTCAAATATTGACTGTCCCAGCAAACAGAGTTCCAATGCTTCAACTGAACAAATGGTAATGTAAAAACTTTCACACAAGTCTGCTGCCCAAATCCCACTCGAACTGGCAGCTAAGATGAATGATGAAAGTGTAAGGCTCCATCACCCATAGCAAGAATTACAAAATGCAATTGCAATAACATCACATAAATCAGGAACTGAAACAAAATGTGTGTGAGTTCCAAGATTCGCATAATCCCACCAAAATAATAGTATAATACACATAAATCTTCCAGTGCATATACTTGTGTATATTGTAAACATTGTACTGTATGGCATCGCAGCATAAAGGCCATCTACTGCCACCTCCCGCCTTACTGCACATTCAGGACGATGCAGGAGTATTGATCTGAATCATCATTTAAAATAAACTGTTAACCACAGACCATTTTTCATGCCCAATAATCCAATGAATAAGTGTTCGGGTAGAGCTTCACAAATACATCACTTCTGAAGGATGTGCTGATTTTACACAACAGCCACATTCACCACAGGACGATGAATGTGAGCTCAAGACTTCAATAGGTTTGCAGTCTGCAGGATTTATCAAGTCAAAGGAATTTTAACAGAATCCCACTCAAAGAATCTTTTTAACTATTAGAAACCACTTTCATATGTTACACACTTGTATTAATCTGTGTTACAGGAAGGGCTGCACAATACTGCAAAGACTTGGCATTGCAATATATATAGTGATAGAAAATAAAGGAATTACTTAAGAAAATAAAGCTTTTAACAAGATATCTATTTGGAAAGACAAGTAGGGATGCACCGATCCACCTTTTTTCAATCCGATTCCAATGACGATACTTGGGCTTTGGGTATCGGCCGATCCCAATCCCGTGCTAAAACCATCAGGAACACAGAGACGGCGGGTGAGAGATGGTGGTGTTAAGGAAATTAAACAGTGTAATCGTGTGATTTGTTTTTGGAATTGCAGTATGTTGCGTTGCTTGTTCTGCACATTGTCATAACAATATGTACAAATTAGTGTGAATGTTGAACAATAAACTAGCTTTGCCGCAGTGCCACTTCCAATGCATAACCTACTGAGCGTGCACACGCGAACATAGAAAAAGCTACAATATAACTGAACACATCGGCTCCACACATCGGCCCAGCGCCACTAATACCCGATCCAGCTTTTTGAGTCAATATCAGACTGATATCCACGTATCAGATCGGTGCATCACTAAAGACAAGCAGTCTGAAGTTACTTTATATGCAAGTGCATCTGCATCTAAAAAAGATCTTTTAAAATTTTGAAAAATAACCTTATGAATCCTTTATGAAGAACGTTGTGTCCTTTCTTGAATTTATTCATGAACCCATCATTTGAATTAATTGTATAAAACAAATTTCTCTTGTAGATTAGTCATGAAAAAAGGAAACAAACATTTCCTTTTACATCGAGCAGCAAAAAGGAGCCATACATTTCAATTTCTCTTACAATGTGCAGCTCTAGTTATAAACACTTTTTTAACTTTTTAAACTGTGCTTGAGGATTTGCCAACAAAGCCAGTTTCACTGCTTCAAAGCTTCTGGCAATGACAATGCATTCGCTAATTTACAAAAAAGTTAAATACAAACTATTAACCAGATAAGAAAAGAGGCTTACTGCAAGGGCTTTGGAGAGCCTTGTACGGAAATCGTTGAGAACAATGGTGACGATCTCATGGTGAGGAATGTAGGCAAAACCTCCCTGCAAATAGACTTTCCTGGCTCGCACTAAATCCAGCGCGTCTTGAAACGGGACCTGCACCAAGACAAAAGTCACCAGCGCAAGATGCTTAGTCACACAAAACTGCTGCAAGCTCAGATTAAACACCACAGAAGGACATTTGCTGTTTCTATTGCTAAATTCAGCCATCAGCAGGTCTCCATAGCCTTTACACATGCTGTTCCATTCATATACAAGCTGCAGTCGACTGCTGTAAGAAAAACAAAACTCAGCAGTTTTAAGGAAAAAAGCCAAAGCGTCGCCATTAAAAAAACATCACTGTCAAGATCATCACTGTGTATACGGTAAGTTTCCTGAGAGTATTTGTGATATAACTTACGACTTATTGTATATAAAGTGGTGTAGTTTAAAACTAATCAAAGTGCTCGGCTACTTCCAGACAGCCAGACGGTGTAGAACTTACTTTGTAAAAGTCTTGCTCTGCAACAGTGGCTCCGCTGACTCCATAGCTGGAGTTTATGAGCAGGTCCTTTAGCTTGTCCTTTTCAGAGACACTTATCTGGCAATGGAGAGGAAAAACAGACACTGCAGGTCAGTGAGAATCAGAGCAAACATCAGGCAACAAGGACTCAAGACAATAAATGCATTAAAAAAGGTGATTTTAGCTCAAGTAATGTTAAGAATGATTACTCCCTCAATATCTCAACATAAATGTTATTTTGGAAAATGAAATGCTAAAAGAACACACATTTATGAACAAACCTTCATGTTTGTTTATTAATTTGTCATTAGTGCAGAGTAGTTCTTAATGTGGTTTGTCCTTTTAGATGCTAAATATAGACATTATTAAAGCCATGACTCATGTAGCTTTAAGTTTTCTTTAAGTTTCAAATAATAAGCTTTTAAGGAAAAAACTCTAGTCGAAATCTGGGTTTATTCTATAAGGACTGACGGTGAAAGTGTGTGTCCTTGTACATTGGGCTTGTTGGGACATGAACTCTTATCTAATTATTTTATGTCTCCAATTTAAACAAAAATACAATAAATACAGTATATTTGAATGGACAACTGTGACTATAAATAAAGTAATATTAACATTTCTGTATGAAAATGAGTTTTAACTAGGCTAACTGATAAAATATTTGTTTAATGGATAGAAAAATATTAGTGGCAGCTTTACTTCATACAGCAGCTTGTTGTTAAAATAAGTAAACAGACAGCACCACCTGCTGTTCAAACCATAAATCAGTTGCTCAACAAATCACAACTGTCGTATTTGTGCATTACATTCTTGCTACTCTATTCCACAACAAGGAAACCGAGGAGGACTAGAAAACTGTTTTTAAAACCACTAGAAAATTGCAAAAGAAAAAGAAGCGATCTTACCGTGTCATATTTGAGATTATTTCTATGTAGGAAGTCAGTCTTGTATTCTGGCTTAAGATCATTGAAACGGTAGCGGAACAGATCCATCTCCTGCTGAATAAACCACCGCCGGAGATCTTCCCTGAAACGAGATTCAACCTTCAGTTTGTCTCAGTAAAACCCCAAGGAACAGAACACTTCCGTTAACTTCAGACATTCAGTTTTTATCATCATATGACGCTAATGTTATATTATTATTATACTGACTTATTATTCAGACACTGAAATGCAAGCACTGACTAAGCAACTTTACTGGACTGTCAAATATTCATTTTTGAGGGATAAAGCTCACATGCACAGATGTGAATCTGCATAGTGACTTAGGAAAGACTGAACATTTGTGTGTCATTAAGACTCAGTGGGAGGCTTCCTATGATCTCACTGCACATCCAAACACAGGAAATAACAGGAACCAAAACTTTCAGAAACTAAAGGTATCCTGGGTCTGGTTCATGTCGATTTCTGTCACCCTACCGGGAAAGGAAGTGGAACAATCAACATCCACACAGCACATGGTGGGTTTTCAATGTTAATTCTGACATGCTCTTGCTGGATCTCGCTCTTCAACAAGACTGGGACTAATGCAGTTTCCGTTACACTTACACAACATTTAACAGACACTTTTATATAGAGGAACCTACTTTTCTTAATTACAGGTACAGTCTGCCTGGGACAAACTGAGGTTTAGGGCACTGTGATGTAGGGCCGGGCAATTAATCAAAAATGAATCAAAACTGACATTCAGAGCTCCTCACAGATGTAATTTAGCTTTCTTATTTGAAAAATTCTGTTAAAAATTGTCACATGACTCCACCCAATCCAGTCTCCAACTTCTGTTTCTCTTTCCTTTTAAATTTTAAACCACAGATGTGTACTCATTAGAAAACAGCCCAGTTTTAATAGTCTATCTTCTAAGTGAACTATGAAGCAAAAAAACACCACTGGACAAGTGGCTTCAGACGCTTTTAATGCTGTGTGCTTTTTTCTCGACAACAAGAACCAGAGCTTTTGGTACTGCAACTGTGCCTACTCCAATTTCCATTCCAGTCCCAAAAGTTCCATGTCTTGTTGCTGTGGAAAAACACCATTAGCTGCATGTGTTAAATAAATGAATAAGTATATGAATGAATATGCTATATTTCACATCATGATGTCACTATAATTGCAGGACTGCACCACCAATATGACATACTGTAGACATGAAGCGGTCTAAAACACAGCAGAAATGGCCAAACCCTGATCACCACAGTCAGTAAAGTCCATGTCACATCGACAAAAAATAAAGTAGGACCAGCAAAGCAGTTCAAACAACAATGTGGCGGCTAAAATCCTTTTAATAAATGTTTAATAAATGTTGAAAAATGTTAACACTTACGTTTGGCAGTATGCCAGTCGTAGGATGAAATGGGAGATGTGATCTTTCCTTCTCTTTTCATATTCAGTTAGGAGGTTGTTTTTACTAGAACCGGATTCCTCCTATTTTGTTAGTAGAGAAAGTTTTAAAAAGCATTAATCGCCAAAGAAATAAAGGCACAGACTGTTGACAAAAACATCTATCTAAAAAACTATAACCCAATATTACACAGTAAAAAAGATCAGGACTGAACTTTATGAATTCGTATGAACATTAATGATAAATTAATAATCAAACAGTTTAAATGTAAAAAGCCATTTGACACCTAACACCAATTTGCAATTTTACTTCAGATGCCACATTATGGCTACTATGGACAAATCTGGTCAATTTCCTCACCGCTTCTATCTTATAGGGAAAATTTAGACCATTCAACTCGGTAAACAGTTTTTTGCGGTATTCCTCAGACGTTTTCACGTAGCTGACTCCGAGATTTTCCACCATTTTTAGCACTGTGAATACAAAACAAAAAGTAATATAATTCCAAAACTCTACATAACTCTTATTTAGTTAATGATGTGCATAAGAGCTTTTACATTTCAGTCTCTCCACAGCAAAGGTCTCAAACTCCACCAGAGAGACGTTCTCGAGCGGAGGCTGACCGTAGAACTGCAAGCAGTGTCCATAGAGTTCGCTCTGGGGGTTAAAGGCTGCCTTCTTCCTCCGGCCTGCGAACTGCATGGTGACTTTCTAATAAATAAATCAGCAAGGAAAAGGGTCTCTTTTTATTCCAAAAATAAAATGCCAAAACACCAGTCACCCCCTCCGAAAACAATAAACACACATCGCGTAGTTTAAACCAGTCAAAACGTCAACAAAAATCTGCACATTCCAGGCGGTGAATAATCAACTCTACACGCTATTTATGGCCTGTGTGATTATTAAAAGGTCGTGTTGTGCAAACCAGCCATAACCCGGTTAAAGCTCGCGTACAAAACCCATACTCACCAGACAACTGTAGTTTTATGATGTAAAGTGTCTGTTTGTGGATAATACCGGGTCTAAACAACACTCCGCGCGTCACCGTGTTTTACTTCCTGGAGCCGAATCCCGCCAACGGTCCCGTCCAAACCAAGCGCGGGAGAATGACGTCACGACGGAGACGCGCCAATCACGGGCGTGCGAGACAAGCGCGCGCTGATCTATAGAAAAGCTACAGAGACCCCACGTGGTCAGACGGCGCAGTGCAGCGGTGTGACACGGAGAAGAGAAGAGCGGAGCTCCGAAGAAAAACGCCGAGAAGGGAGTGTTTCCAAAAGGATGACAGAAATCTGGTCAATTTCCTCACCGCTTCTATCTTATAGGGAAAATTTAGACCATTCAACTCGGTAAACAGTTTTTTGCGGTATTCCTCAGACGTTTTCACGTAGCTGACTCCGAGATTTTCCACCATTTTTAGCACTGTGAATACAAAACAAAAAGTAATATAATTCCAAAACTCTACATAACTCTTATTTAGTTAATGATGTGCATAAGAGCTTTTACATTTCAGTCTCTCCACAGCAAAAGGATGACAGACTACAGGCACAACGAATACCGAAGATTTTAGGATTTTAGACGTCTGGAAAAAGCAGTCTACATCCTTCGTTTGTGTGTTGTTTTTTCGGTCGTTGGAAAGATGTGGTAGTCAATTAAATGATAGGAAAAACTTTGTCTAATTATTGTGGGTTTCTGAGAACAGATGAATAATGAAGTGAAAATGAAAAGGTTAGAATAGAAGGTGTAATATTATTTAACTATAGTAATATGGGTGTCAGTGTGTGTGCATATTTGTAAGAACCACACTGATCCCTTAAAGATAGAGGAACCCCTGAGGAAATATGTTTTTTTTTTTTTTTTTTAATAAAAAGGTTTAAGTCAAAAGATTTGGAGAGCTTTGGCCACTGACGCTGGGGTCAAGATTATGGTACGATCATGGGCGTCGTAGTGGGGTGAAAAGTGGAGCTGACTTCATGGAGCCCCGAGTGGTGGGAGGTTTGGAATATTGAGACAGGTGCTACTCCCCTGGGTACGGTCAAGGTTTTATGTTGTTGTAGCATTTTTTTACATCTAGTTATTTTGGGTGTGAAAATACCAGAGGTGGAAAGAGAACTGAAAATTTGTACTCAAGCACAAGTACTGTTACATTGGTTAAAATGTGCTCAATTACAAGTAAAAGCACTGGTGTTTAAAAAATACTTGAGTAAAAGTACAAAGTACTCTTCTCAAAAACTACTCAGAGTATTAATTACTTTTTAACCGATGGATGTTTTATTGCGTCGTCAATAGCAGGCATTCGATTCGATTCATCAGTATAACATGGTGTAAATTGTACTCAAGTACGAGTAAAATTACACACTTGAAAAACTACTCATAAAAGTACAAGTACCCAAAAAATCTACTTAATTACAGTAACGTGAGTATTTGTAATTCGTTACTTTCACCCCTGGAAAATACCTCACAAAAATAAAAAGATTCTGACTGTGTGTGTAAGATACAGTTGAACAATGAAACAGCCTCATCCATTTTGGTTATCTCTTTTCAATACTAGACTTTTTGCCTTGACTGAAACAGAAAATATGAAAAACAGCTCTAGGGCAAGTCTTGTGACAAGTATGGTGGGTTGTAGGTTCAAATCTGATTTTATGTAATTATGAAATAGAAGTCACACCAGATAAGATCTTATGACAAAATTTTATCAATGAGTGTATCTATAAATGTCCCTATAAAACACACTATTTAGAATATAGCACAAATGACACTTAAGTGATGATCTCTTCCCCCCAAAATTTGACTAAAATGGAGAATGCATTACAATGCAATACAATATTTTTGTATAAATCCCTCTGTCATGGTCATCTCATGTAGGTCACAAAGAAGTAAACTTCATGAACTCACGTTTCTGTATCCAGACGTGCACTGTGAGGGGAAGGGAAGTGAAGGTTCCTCTGAATAAATGGATATATCATCTGACAATAGGAAGCATGGCTAATAAAAGTGCGGAGGTGGCATGGGCCAACTGCAGAGTTTTAGACCCTTCCTCTCTTCATCTTAGTGCGTAGAGAAGAATCCAGCAGGCCTGAGATGTGACGCTTGCTCTTGAATACTGTAAATGATGGCTGGGATCCAGAGGTTCAGTGTCTACAGAATTATGCCCAGTACCATAACAATTAGTGCCAGGGAAAGCATTACAGTGTACCATAAAAATGAAAAAGACATGCTGAAAATCATAAAGGTGAAGGACGGTACAGATCAGCGGAAAGTGAAGATGTAAGGATGGATTAATACTAAAATTAATTCCATTAAAACATATTTGTACTGTCATAATATTTATAAAATATCTTAGAATAAGACCATCTCGCCCTCTGTTTCAGTCAATATAGGACTGAGAAAAAAGATGATCACATAAGAACAAGAAAAGGTTGTCAAACTTATTTAAAGGTATTTCTATAGAGATTTTTAGGTCCTTCATGAGGAGGGGCCCTTAAAACCAGAGGTGGAAAGTTGTACTCAAGTACAAGTACTGTTACATTGGTTAAAATGTACTCAATTACAAGTAAAAGTACTGATGTTAAAAAAAATACTTGAGTAAAAGTACAAAGTACTCTTCTCAAAAACTACTCAGAGTACTAATTACGTTTTAACCGATGGATGTTTTATTGCGTCGTCAATAGCAGGCATTCGATTCGATTCACCAGTATAAAATATCTACGTTCAAAGCACATTTCTCAGATGAACAAGGTATAGAAAAGCAATTTGTTTTGTAAATAAATGTAGATATAAAGCAGGAATTTTGTTTGTTAAAACAATGACAAAAATGTTTTTAAACATGCATAGAACAGTTTAAACTTTTCCCAATACACTGCGAACAACAGGCAGGTAAGTGTCTTAAACTCTTAGACATAATAGCATTTCTGTCACACTTCACTTTCTGAACCTTTTGCTCAGTTTCAGCAAGAGCTGGTTTTCTAAACTAACAGAGTCTATCCGGCTTCGTTTGGCTCCATTTTGGCTTCTTTGTCTCCAAATCTTCAGTCTATAAATTAGTTTGTACTCCACTGTTTAGTACCTCCAGACAACTGTGCCTGCTGCTGCAGCGGAGTTTATTATTTGCTTACGTCATAGATTAATTGGTGCGGTCGCGATGGCACAGCCTTATTGGCTGCAAAGATGCAGATGAAAGGTTTGAATATTAATTCAAATTGTGGGCGTACTCAGTAGCGACTTTTGATTTTATAAGTAGCGAAGTAGATAACATGGTGTAAATTGTACTCAAGTACGAGTAAAATTACACACTTGAAAAACTACTCATAAAAGTACAAGTACCCAAAAAATCTACTTAATTACAGTAACGTGAGTATTTGTAGCTTGTTACTTCCACCCCTGCTTAAAACTTACTTGAATTGTGTAAAAAGTGTAGAGGCCATAATCTTGGGGCAAGAGAACAATCTCTACACTCAACATTGTTGCCTTTATTTTGCTCTCTCTCCAACAGGTCTTAGCAAAAATATCAGAGATGAATATAGTCACTGGCATTATTAAAAATGTATTGTACGTGTAGCGACATCCATTATATCGATGATATAGCGTAATGGTTCGGGCGTTCGCATCGTGATTGGAAAGCCAAATCAAGGATCGGTAAAGGTATCACTGACATACTCATGAGTATGGTACCATCCCCAAGCACTGCTCTCCGGGCGCTGCACTTGTTAGCTGGCCACTGGATGGGTCAAATGCAGAGGTCGTTGTGGTGTACTGTGTGCTGTGGTGTGTTCACAATGACACTTACTCAACTTAAGCAGTGACCTCCAGCACCATGTGTACTGGTTGAATCCAAAGTAAGTATAGAAACTTTTACTAATCATTGTACATGCAAAATTGAAATGTTAATGTGTATATACTAGGATATAGTAATAATGCTGCATTATGCAAGTGCTTGGGTTGAATCATCTTAACTCAATGGGCACAAAATTTGGAAACCCCACATTATAGATGAACTTCTGGGTCTTCATTCCCAGAGTTTACCTCGTCCGTTGCCGTCTGACTGCTACACTCCTCTCCGATAATCTCAGTCTCAATAGTCTGGTTAAACTCAGGACACTAACAAAAATCTTGTGTTATCTACAAACAATAATAAAATATTCAACAGTCATCCTTAAAAAACCATTTTACTATCTGCATAGTCGAGCTGTGGAAGTGGTGTTTGAATAGTGAGAAATTACCATCAATAAAAAGGAAAAAGTGAAACAGAATTTTCCTCAGTCATTTTGGAAATGACAGTAACAGTAATTCCATATTAAGAGTAAAGGTTAAGCGAGAGTGACAGACCAGTGGCCGAGGAACAAAACGAAAAGGTCAACTGAATCACAACAGAGAAAGTAACAGTGAAAGTGAGAACAATACCTGATTTTAATTTCTGGACTTCCCTTATTCATAATCAAGCAAATGATTTTAGGAAGGTGGGGAGGAGAATTAAAAGAGCATAGCAGCAGTGGAGCAGATTGTCATTTTAGCTGGAAACATGTCTCCCCTGACCAGATTACTGTTGCTGTGTGATGTGATGCTTCTGTGTTGTGCAGACAGTAAGTAACTGTGGCGTGCTATTATTATTCAGATGTCAGGAGGCCGGATTCCACATTTGTGAGACTGTAACGCTTCTTTCTCTTTAAGGCAGTCAACCTTCCCAGGACCAAATGGCACCACTGCAGGTGAAATTCCATTCAGTCAACTTCAGAAATGTCCTGCATTGGAAACGCCACCCCAGCACACCAAGGAACTCACAGTACTTTGTGCAGTATAAAATGTAAGATAATATTATTTTTCTAAGGTTATAGGTAATTTTATACATACTGTATAAAATTACCTTGAACATTTTTGCATCCCCTAAGCTGGAAT
Source organism: Distichodus sexfasciatus (assembly GCA_032718565.1). NCBI lineage: Eukaryota > Metazoa > Chordata > Actinopteri > Characiformes > Distichodontidae > Distichodus > Distichodus sexfasciatus. The sequence continues at coordinate 4,821,041 of JAVGVS010000005.1, forward strand.
CATGAGGCAGCCTGACACGCTTTCTGCTAGGGTTAAAGAGAGCAGTGACGAGCAGATGCTGTTAATTTTTCCTAAAATGTCTTAAATTTCTTAAGAAGAGATTAAGGGCCTGTATACATGTATGCAGATATTTTTACAAAGGTATATTTGGTATACGTTTATTTTTTAAATTGCGTTCACACGACATTCGGTTAAAAAAAGGCCTGTTTACACGCGTGTGGATATTTAAATAAACACATTTTTTATTTGTTTGGGCCTTTCGTTTACACGTATCCACAGAATCCAGCATTTTGAAAAATCTTCAGTTTGGAGAGCGTTTTGAAGTAAGCATTTGACGTGGCAAAAATGTAAACGAAAGGCCCAAACGTATAAAAAATATGCATTTATAAAAATATCCACATACGTAAACAGACCCTGGAAAAAGCCATTGGTATTTTACTGTTTATTTATTAAAGGAATTTGCTATGTAAACAAAAGCTATGAGATAACTATGACGGTCAGTGAGAAATATACATAAACCAGTGAGTCCAAACATCGACTGCTAACTAGTGTTTGTACCTTACCATGGCAAAATGTCATATGTTCTCGGAATAACCGCTGAATTTTTACATTTTTAAATTCTAAGGTCATCTTTGAAAGTTTTGCACAGACTCTAGTTCTCCACTGCTGTTACAATATCAGCACATACTAGACCCGACTTGAACGTTAGCTCAGACTCTATAAAAGATAAAATTTTTATTTCATAAAACCTGTTACTGCACATTCAGTATAAAAGACAAGACCAAGACCATAATTGTAGGCTGAATACCGCACCCTGATCATCTCTCTTACTACTTCTAGTTTAAAGTGTTTTATATTCTGTTTATATATTGCCTATTCTATGTGCCTTATTTGTTCTTTGTTCCTTGTTCTGTTAAAACTAGCGCCACATGGTCTCGTCTCTCTCTGTGTACTTGTACAGTATTTAGCAGAGATGACAAAGTTAACTTTTTGGTTTCAGATATGGAGACAAACTGTGGACACCATCTAAACTCTGCCAAGGCCTCCGTAAGCTCCAGTGTGACCTGAGCCAGGAAACGTCAGACCCCAGAGAGTGGTACTATGCCAGGGTCCAGTCACTCTCCTCCAAGGGCCTGTCAGCATGGGCCATGAGTTCCAGGTTTTATCCCCAGTGGGACAGTGAGTTGCCAGATCACATTTCCTCATCTTTCTAAATCCTTTAGCCTTTTTCTATCCAAATATAGTATAACCAGATTTTACTCAATCTGCCTTGCAGCCTCTTTTAGCCCCCCGAGACTAAAGCTAAACGTGACAGAGGAAGGCATCACGATCCGGATCATACCTCCGACGTTCCCTCTCCGGGGAGACGGGAACACCAGAATCTCAGTTACAAAACTACAAAGGCTAAGATTCAGGATATACCTTGCACACAATGGCACAGATGAGGTGTAGTACGATGTTGTCTTATTGTTTTTCCACTTTCTCTCTCTCCTCCAAGCATTGGCATAACGTAAAATAGCTGGTGTGAGTATATGATTCTCTTGAGAATTTGGCCTTTTATTTACTCCATCCTTTTAATTCTCATAAAATTTAATTATGGTGGAATGCTGGTTGTCTAGTGGTAGGATACTCACTTTGTTGTCTTCTGCTAAATGCTGTAAATGTTACATAAACTACTAGAGAAATTCAGACCACAGATAAAAAAAAAGTTCTTTAGCCTCTCACACTCAGTAAAGTTTACAGTACGGAAAAGAGTTTAAGGAAAACGTTTTAAATATGGTTCAAATTAATATGCACACCTAAACGTGGTCATTCTCATGTACATCACCTGTGACCAGCAGAAGGTCCACGAAACTGACAGCTGCTCCAAGAAGGCTGTGATCCAGAACGTACGCCCCGGGACAATCTACTGCTTTCGCGGCGTCACCGTCATGCCCCTATTGGGCAGTACCAGCTCGAGGGGACCTCAGACCTGCGTCAGCACACCGTGAGGACCAGGCTCCAGTGTCTCCCACAGGTAGGCCTTATGTAACCACTGTCATTGTGGAGGAAAAACACTCGAGACACCTGTCGGCCTCCATCCCCCGACCCCACCTTTGTGTGGTCTACACGCAGTCTGCACGGGGCTGGAGGCTTTCGGATAACACAAAAAGATGAAAAATAAGAGTAGACGTATAGCTTTCATCTGATATCCTGGGATTGCTCACATGAGACGAGCTCAGATCTGCTTTTGATCACCTGAAGCTAAATTTAGAGCCGTGATCTGGATGCTACAGAGCTAAAATTAGTGCACATTCCACATCTTGGATGCATAACCATTTTTTTCCCCGTTCTTTTGTCTTAATTTCCAGTCAGAGCATGTAAAAATCTTTATCTATCTGCAGGGAGAAGCTGGAGCTGGATTTCATGGTTAAACAGGACACGTCCAGATTATACAGAGAACATGGAAATGTCAGAACTCAGCAAAGGGGTTTGGAAATGAAGCGATCAGGCATAAAGTGATATTTATCTACAGACTTCATTACAATGTAAAGTTTCATTATTTGCTGAATAAAAATATGCTGAACAAAAAAATAAAACTACACTAAATGACAAGAATAATCAAAAATTCTTCATATAATAATGTAAAATAAAAGAAATGATTTTATAACAATTATTCATTCATTCATTCATTATCCGAACCGCTTAATCGCGGGGGGACCGAGGCCTATCGCGGGAACTTACAGGCGCAAGGCGGGTAACAACCCTGAGCAGGCGCCAACGCACCTCAGGGCACACACACTCACTTGATTTTTCTAACACTTGTGTGTCTCCTTGAGTTGAGGTTGTGTTGTGAGGTTGAGGTTGTGTTTGACAGCAAGTGTCACAATTTGTTAGCGTTATATATTGTATATGACAAGCAAAGCATCTGAGAAATAAAGGATTTATTGGACAACTGTGTACAGTATTATAGTAAATCTGGGATCAACCCTTTTAACAGTCAGTGGAGTAGAAGTACCAGCAAAACCTCCTCAGTTTACTAACAGAATATGATTTGGTCATGTGGCTTAAGTGTGGAAAAAAATGGAATAAGTTTTCATAATGGTAACTTACAGTAACTGTAATTACAGTAGACAGAGTACATGTGTAAAAATGACTTACAGGACATCTGATCGTGCAACCTGCTGGTTGATATGAACTTTGGTGCAAACTGAACATTTCTTTCGTCTGGTCCTAAAATCCAGTGATATTAAGCATGTCCTTACTATAAGACATTTACCAGCATTTTGCTGTAAAAGAGTACTGACTGTGCTTCCAAAAATACAGCAATATAACACTGCAGGTAGAAATTCTACTGCAGATCTTCATTTTAGACAAAAACAATTACTGAACATTACATTTTTACAGTGTTTTTGTTCTCATTAACAGTGCAACTGCTCCATATCCTCCAGCACCTGTCTACTAGCCAGCACGTCTATTAACATCTTAATATAATCATACAGTAGCTTTGATTCCACTCAAAACATACGTGAATCAACGTTTCACAATATAATATTGTTGTGATAAAATCACGGTGCTACAGTAAAGATCAGTAATTACATGAGCAGTAAATATGGAGTTTTCTACATCAGCACAAATGACACGTTCTCCCCACATCAGGGGAAGACAAACTGACAAACCTTCCCCAGCACTCTTTGCACAATCTGAGGTAACAACTGATTAAAGGGACACCCGCCGCAGTGTTGCTTAAAATTAATGGAACCTATTGAGCTAAATCATGTAAAAGTGATCCAACAGCGCTTATTTCTCTGTTTTCCAGTGGAAACCCAGAAAAGCCTTTTACCAGAAGTACATTTTGCTCTGTCATATTATGAATGTAACTGAAGTAAACACACTCCGTTGCAGATAATTAAAAGACCTTCAAGATAAATGACAACAGCAAGCTATATAACATTATATTGTAAACTATATATTTTTAAACATGTAAGATGGCAGTTTTTGTGAACACAAGTGTTCAATAAGGGGGCGCATGACAGCCAACAAAAGTAAATCAGTAAATACACAATTTGAGGGAATCCTGAAATGAACTGAGAAATGATTTTTAACAAAGACTTTTAAATGTGGTAAACCTCAATTAACGTAGTCATCTTTTAGAAATTGAAAAATACAATATCAGTGTGTTGCTTTTTGTGCTTGAAAAGGGCATTTTATGAGTGAATAAGAAAGCAATGTGGAGTTTTAAGTTCTTACTCCCCTTCACAGCTACAGTAGGTAAGTAATCTAAAGATCAATAAATATTTTAGATCAAGTGGATTCTGTCAAAAGGGCAATAAGATATTCCAATCACGAGAGACAAAGTATTACCAATTCCTAAACAAAAAATTCCCCTGCAAGACTTTACGGTTAACTAGTACCAAACACTGAAATTGCACATTAGCATGTAATGACTCTACACCAGCGTTTCTCAATCCCAGTCCTCGCGGACCACCACTCTGCGCAGATTCCAGTTTCCCGACCCACAGCACAGCTGCTGATCAGCTGACTGCTACTGATTAGCTAATTAGCAACGTAGGATCGGCGTGCGGCAGTGTAGGAAATACCGAGCGTTGGTCCGCGAGGACTGGGATTGAGAAACGCTGCTCTACACCTATATGACGAGTTTCAATGAAAATACTTCAATTAAAAATCGCAAGAACTGGGGCAGGAGGTGTGACTGCTGCGAGCATCCCCGTCTAATCTTTACACTTCCCCAAAAATCACCCCCGTGATGTGTGTCATATCATATAACATGACTTCAAAGAACATACTGTGGGTGTCAGCCACATTAGCAGACTGTCCTTGTTATTTAGATTATTTAGGTACAAGGGAACAAAAGCACGACGTCTTCTATAACGGAGACGTGTGATGAGCCGACTGTCATTTTCCACCAGTGTGAACTGGTTCCTTTTCTGACTTCTGTTTGTGTGCTCTTGCGGGGGAAACACTGACGAGGTAGAACTATAAAAAACTGTCTAGAGCTCATATTTTTAGGAAGCAAACCACCTGTTTATATCTGCAAGGTAAAAAATTCACTAAAATACATGAGTCTGGGGCAAACGTTGCCCAAATGTCAGCAAAACTCAGTAGCACTTTCAGAGGAAGGAGCAGCACTTTTAGAATCGACAGCACAAGGACGCAGAAAAGGTCTAGGCAGTGGCACGACGTCCAGCAAATGGGTAAAATAATGATGATCTTAATACTGACTTAATAATATTAACCATGACATTACATTCAGGGCAGAGCAGGCTGAAGCTTGTACATTATTATAAACAGGTCAATAACTTCAGGGAACTATAGGTAGTCCAGTTTTCCAGCAGTTGGCAGAGTGACTGAAGTCAAGCAGGAAATGACCAGCCAGTAGAGAGGAAGTTGTTCCATTGCTGAGCTTTCAAATCACCCAAATAACTTACTTCCTTAGGGAACAAATGCTTTTAAAAAAAAATAATTTCCAATCTGTGTGTTAACCTACTTTTGTGAACAAACACACCTGTCTCCATCCCTCACGAGACACAGCACACACACACACACGCACACACACACACAAACACACTTTAAATGATGCAATACAGAAGCAAACATGGGCACATCATGGACATAAGCCTAAACTGGGGGAAAGTAAACTGGTTAAAGTTGCTAACAATCGTAGAAAAAAAAAAAAAAAAAAAAACAGCATCAAGTTTCTCTTTCAATTTTTTAGTAAATTCTAATATCCAATAATACCCAGACTGAATGAAATTCAAATCAGAACTTGATCATGTGACTAATAATAATAATAACAATAATAATAATAACAATAATAACAACAAAAATCAACTCTTTTCCAAAGCAGTAGTAACCGTCATAATTCAAGACCTTCCTCCTTGATACGGAATGTGCACGAGTAGAGTGGTAGTGTACAGACGAGCGGGCTACACGCTGGCAATCCTTCATCAAAATGGAATGTTGATCGTTCTGTTTAGACGTCCTTCATATTAAATTACTTATCAAAATACACAGAATATAAATAGAGGAAAACAGAAACGGTACAACGTAACTCCAGCAGCAACAGCTTAAAATTAGGTTAAAAAACCTCCACGGTGTTCAGGGAATCCATCAAACGACCGTGTTCAAGTTGTTCAAGAAGGGAGAGGCAGCTTATCTCAGGACAGGAACTCTTTTTCCAGTTCGAAGACGGAGGGCCGACTCGGAGCGCTCTGGATCCGACACAGGGGGACGGTGCAGTCCCGCTTCTGGCCTTCGGCGTCCATGTCCAGCAGAGAACAGCCCATTTTGACCTCGGAGGAGAGCATGATGCCCAGGTTTTGAGCGTTCTTCTCACCAGAGTAGTGTCCCAGAGAGTAGCTCTTGTTGCGGCTCCTCAGCAGGCCCCAGGAGTGAGGTTTGCTCCTCAGGGAGAGAGGCCTGGGTCTGGACACCGACTCTGGCGTGGACTGTTTCTCGTGGCTGGTTTGTCGATCGGGTTTCTTCCTCTGGGAGGACGAGCGGGCGGGAGGGTCAGCAGTAGGGTTGGGCACAGAGCCACTGGTGCCAGCTGTTAAGACACAATCCGACTGTGAGTGTATAGTTGGAAGCGTAACGGTTAGGCCTCGTCCACACGGACGGTCAAAATGAACGCCCTCTGAACGCCATACGCGTTTTTGCTGCGTTTTGTAGCTGCGTTCGATTGGTGTTTCACTGGCATTCGCAATAGCGTCGTTTTCCTCGCGTTCATCGGGATTTTGACGGCAAGAAAACGTTGCATGCAGCGTTTATTTGACGCCACCCGAACGCGTAGCCGGCCGAACGCTGGTGCTGAACGCCTGTGTGGACCCTTTGATTTGCTCCAATGAGCAGAAAAACAGTCGCCGTTCAGTTGGCGCTCACCTGGCGCCACGAACGCCAGAAAAACGCCTGGTTCAGACGTCTGTGTGAACGAGGCCTTAGGGTGTTCAACTCATGAACGGAAGGTCACCACTTCGAATAGTGGACCGGTAAAGGTACAACTGAGGTACTCATGAGAAAGGTACCGTCCCTAAGCACCCACTGTCAGCCGACCACAGCTCCTTTACAGATGGGTCAAATGCAGAGGTCACATTTCGTTGTGGTGGACTGTGTGCTGTGCTGTGGTGTGTTCACAATAACAAACAGTCATTCACTTTCACTTTAGTATTTAACACTAAACAAACATATTTTAAGGAATAGTTCTTGAAAACAACACACGTTCCCGAGTTTCCTCAAATGGAGTCAATTAAGCAGGAAGGGTTTCAAAATTCGTCTTTTCGTCTCACATCGCAGACATGATGCAAGTGTTTGAAAAGTAACTAAACACTGTAAATAATGATTTAACATCAGGCAAACATTAATTTGCAATCTTCTTCATATTCAGTCCCTCCAAGATTTTGCGGGCCTTTTTGAGATTGCTGCGGCTTGATTTTGCAGGAGCTGTTCTAAACAATTACGATGAAAGCTGCAGCGTTTTTAGGCGTTTTGTTGCAATAGTTGTGTGAGTAAGTCAAAGTTGCGAAAAAAGTTGTGATTTTTCTCCCTTTATAATGAATCTTTCATAATTAATCAAAATGAAGGGAGCAAAACCACTATTTGTGTTAAACATTTAGTTATTTTTGAAGGTAAATAAATGTGAGGTGCTTTTATCACACATTTCCTGCGTCTTCCAAACATAACAAGCAAGTGAGTTTGCTGATGTATGGCTCAACTTTTTGCAGGAAACGACAACAATAGTTCAAAAATTGGGGGAAAGTTGCAGTAATTATGCTACGTTCCATTTGCCGTTGGTATTCGGATTCCGAGTCTTTTTTTTTTATTTTTAGAGGGCTGAAGCCGGAAGTGACGATATGCGCGGCCCCGTTTCTCAGACACCCAACCAAACATCTCAGAGCAGCACAGAGGACCCTGAGTTCAGAATCCAAGATGGCCGCTCAGTGCAAATGCTGTAATTGGTCAGCTGTGTACATAAAACAGTGTTGTTGTAGTCAATAGACGTGTTGCTACAGTCATGTTATCCCTGAAATAGTGTTAAGTGTAGTTTATCAAGTGGCAATGCTAAATTGTAGGGATGCACCAATTGCAATTTTCTTGGCCGATACCGATTTTTTTTCCCAGATAACAGAAAATTAGAGCTGCTGCGAGTAGTCGACGACATTGACACAAAAAAATGTAACGTGGTAATTATTTTCCCTGTTTACTAGTTACTTTTATAATAGTGACATATAATAGTGGCAGCTCTACAGCAAATATAAACAAAAATCTATTTTTCTTTAATATAATGCTTTATTTTCATAACAAATTTTCTTTACAAATTTAAATAAATAAAATGTAACTCATAAAATGTAAACTGTAACAACTCCGGTAACTCGACGTCCAGAAAGTAACACCTGCTTGGCATTGTGTATTTTGGGCAGAGGTGATTTATCAGATTTCTGACGCCTGTATCCTCAACTATGGAAAACAACTGATCATCTAGTGATCATCTTGTGCATCTGTGTTTATGTTGAATTGGGGACAGACAAGTGGAAAAACCCCGCCCCCTTTCAAACCGCGCACGCAGAAATCTCACTCGAGCGAAAAAGCCGCTCGTCGGTAATCTACTTCGCGCGTGAGGACGTTTAACACATCGAGAGGAAAAAAGACATTCGCGAGAGGAAAAATACAGTTCGCGCGCAATATTATCACAACCGCGCACTCGATTCTTAATTTTGTGCTCTCGAGTTTCACATTTGCGCGCACGACTTTGAAATTTACGCTCGCGATTTTTTTGCAGCAAGCCATTTTGCGCGCTTTGCAAACTCACGCACCCAAAATTCATTTCGTCACTGCACGATGTCACCCCATTCAAAGTGAATGAGAAACGCCTCCGTTGAGCGTACATGTGAACGCTGCTGTGCTGCATATAATGCGCATGCGCAAGATTGCTTTGAAATCGGCAATACGTGTAAGTGATCGGCCGATTACCGATCAGGCCGATCAGGCCAAAAATCGGCCGAATCCGATCACTGGCCGATCGATCGGTGCATCCTTACTAAATTGCCTGGTCGATGTTGTTAAAAACAAATAACTAGCCTAGTTAGCTGAGGAGAAAGGCGAACAGCATCAGCAACTTGAGACGGAAAATTCAGATAAAAAGCGTAGAAGCGTTAGCGTTAAGTCTTGCGTTAACTTTTATCACAAGCCTACTGTCCATTTCTCGCTCAAGAAAACATGTGAAGTAAGGTTAACAATCTGTTAACACTCTCCTGTAGCAAATGGAACGCAGCCATCTCGGTCTTCACTGTGTTTTTAGTGGATGTGACGTAATCTCGTCAACTGAATCTCCGATCCAATGGTAAACGGAACGTACTAACAGTCAAAATTGCAAGTTTATTGAATTTATGGGGATTAAAATTTGCGTTAATAGTTGAGACTGCAACGTTGCAAAATCCTGATGGGACTGAAATGTGATGTTTCCAAAAAAAAAAAAAAAATTAGCCTCACCATTCTGACAGACGGAAGGATTAGATTTCTTCCTCCTCATCTGAGACGCTGGCACAGCATTGCGGTCTGGCGTTGATGGCGAGCGTAGCGACTCCGTTGCGCCTGCCGTCCTGCCACCAGGACGTCCCTGACGCAGGCCGGAGCTCTCGAGCAGGGTCTCCTTCTGCGGGCCATGCTCACTGGGCCCCTCTGAGTCGGACTGCAGCAGACACTTGGTGGAGTTGCACTCAGAGATGGAGGACATGGTCAGCAGGTTGGGGGTCCCAGACGAGGTCTCATCCCTGCGCGAGCGTCCGCCGGGGGGACTAGTGCTGCGCCGGAACCGGGCGGCCCGCTGAAAAAGGCCCTCGCGCTTCTTCCTCTCCTCCCGAGGCTCCGGCTCCTCACTGGTTGCCGTGACGGTGGCGGCGTGGCGCTGAAAATCCCGTAGGTCAAAGCCAAGGGCCACCGAGGCCAGGATGGAGGCGCAGCCCCAGAGCGCGGCATCGGTGCGGCGGCGTGTGGTCGAGCGCTTCAGGCTGTTGGTGGGAGTGTGTTGGGGCGTGGTGCTGGTGGAACTGGTGGAGGTGGTGGGTTCCTCCTGACTCTCGGCCCCACCGGCTCCACCTGCACCAACGCCAACGCCGAACCCCTCGCCTTGTTCGTCCTTCCACAGAGGTAGATCGATATAAACCTGATTAGGGAACTTCAGTTGCTTTGGTTTGTTGTCGGAATCCGTAGAGCTCGTTTCATCCTTTCCCGGCCCTGGATAGGAACAGACAAGACTTTACTGCAGAGGAAGTTAAGATTACTTTTACTGGTAACTTTCAATTAACTTAATAATATTAAGATAATAATTTTATATAAACATCAAACATGCAAAGAGTCGTCGAAAAAGAAAACAAAAATAACAAGAACTTTGGACACATATAAATATACGTAAAAGGGATGCAACGGTTTACAGTATTTTACAGAACCGTTCGGTACGCCCTGTCCGGTTCGATACACCCAGGTGAACTCTGAAAGTTCGGTACGCCCAACATTAAACCATCATTTTTAAAACATGGTCATTGTGCACACATTCTCAGGACAGTAAAGTTCTCCGTCGCTACGACTGATCTCCGCCCACTGGACTCTAGCTATGACGGATTTCCATCAGTCGAACACGAAGGCATATTTGAGCAGATCTCCGGGAATGAAAATGCGAGCGGGAGGCGGGTGCACATCGCGAACTTATTAGGATGTTGATTATGGAGGATCGCTGGTCAGCTGTGTAAAGACGCGCACAGTGTTTGAGCGCTCGCGACTCTCACTAGTTCAGTCAGGTCTTCCCTTTATTACAGACTAAACTCCTATTTTAGCTGAAAAACAACCAGCGTTCTACTCGCAACATTTTGCAGTGTTTAAGCGCAGCTGTCGGGTTATTGTGACGTGGCGCTAAGTTGCGTGCGTGGGATTGTGGGAAATGTGGTTCTCTCCCAGAAAGGCCAAAAGCAGCTCATTTTATAGGCCAAAATGAGTCCTAATAGCCTCAAACCTACTTTTAAAACTACAAGTTTAGGGGAGTTTTGGATCAATTTGGACTCATTTTGGCCTATAAATGAGCTCCTTTTTGGCATTTCTGAGAGATAACTATACTTCCCACAATCCACGGTGCGCCATTTGGAGCCGCGTGATAAAGTGAGACATGCGTTCCGGAATAAACGGTGAAAATCTCAATAAACGGCTGTATGGTGAGTAGAACGCTGGTTTCTGTGGTTTGTTATCAGCTCAAATATGAGTTTAGTCTGTAAAGGGGGAGATTTGACTGAACTGTAGCATTTTAGCAAATAATGGACACCTCGATTCTAGAGAAATTGCCTCGACCATTCTTTGTAAACAAATTATTTGAGTTATTCGTTAATTGTTTCAGCCCCAGAAATAGAAAAAGCAAAGAACCTACTGGATGTTAGAGATAAGATACCACTGATGTACAGAAATCTTACTGTTACCGTGGCCCAAAAACCGCGATACGTACTGAACTGTGGTCACACTGTATCGTTGCATCCCTAATGTACAAGTGACCAACTTGCTGATAACACAATTTTTAAAGGCTGAGAGTCCAGACTTACAGATTACATTTACAGCATTTAGCAGACGCTCTTATCCAGAGCGACTTACATGTCCTAATTTCAGGGACAGTTCCCCTGAGAGCAACTTAGGGTTAAGGGTCTTGCTCAGAGACCCAGTGTTGATAACGCCAGAGGTCGGATTCGAACCTACAACCTCCCAAGGCGAGTGTCCTACCACTGGGCCACCAACATCCTGTGGTGTAGATTAAGGTGTAGATGTGATGTTCAAATAAAATTAGACCACACTGCCTCCACATGGCATACTTTAGCAAATAGATTTGCAGCAGGGCACCGTCCTGTAACAGGCCTTTTCTTTCTTGAGGTTTTACATTCACTGATTTAGGAGCTCACACAAAGCAAACAACGATGAGCCATAACATTATGACTTCCTGCCTAACACTGCGTCGGTCTGCTACTACGCAGTCCCACACGCTACAAACTGTGATGCGCTGTGTATTCTGTCATCATCCAGCACAAACAGCATTAATATTTTCAGCAGTTTGAGCTACAGTAGCTCTTCTGGCTCAGAAAATATGGGCCAAGCTTTCACTCTCCCCGTGCATCAGTGAGCCTCATCCCCCAATTATCCTGTCACCAATTCACCACTTTTGTTTGGTCCCGAACACTGCGGACTAGGAAGATTTTACAAGAGCTGCAATTTTAGACCCAGTCGCCTGGTCATCACCATTTGAACCTCATTTTCATACTTCCAACACATCAACTTCAAGGACAAAATGTTCACATAACACTGAATATATCACACTCACTGCCAAGTGACACTGTAACAAGATAATCAAGGTTATTATTTCACCTGCTTATGATGTCTAATGTCTATTCTCTGTATACAGTATATGAAATCATACATAAAAATATTAAAACAGTATTTATTACTATTACGTGGTAGTATTCCATGGGAAAAACATTTTATGTTGCACTTGATAGTACGGTAGTAATACCATATGGTATGGTAGATAAGTTGCTCTCATCATACTCTTCTACGTGGTAGTATGCCTCTTACGAAATAGCCGGGGTTGTAGCTTAACGACTCTCTATGCAGTACACAGTGCACATGGAGAGTCACTCGTACCCTATTTGACCTGGTACACCACACAGGGCAGGAAGTGACTTTTCTTAACATGTTGTGTACTACGCTAGAAATGCTCCGCCCTCGCTCAACTCCTTTTCAGATCTGCTTGACTTGCTGCTGTATTAGAAATGTTAAAAATACGGCATTATTACTGTGACAATTCTGAGCGCGCAGTGGAACTTTGGCGAGCAAAATATCGTGTCTTTACACGGCCAACTCTGCCTTCCTCATTTATCGGCATGAAAACATCGGATATCGGCATCGGCCAATAATTCCCATATTGTGCAACCCCACTTTATGCAACCCCACGTTTATGCAAAAATTCAAGAACAACTGTGAAGATGCAAAAAGCAAGTAGATGACAGTCGTATGTTCCTCACTCACCTTGCTCTGCAAACAACGCGGCCAGTGGAACAGATTTCTGGGACTTCATCAGACTTGTAGACCAAGGATTGCTTCCGTCTGAGAGGGGACGGACTCTGGAAATCAGGTGAACAAGTCAGTGTGGCCATTTAAAAGGTTCGATTTTCCAGTTCTCATACAGCAATGACCGTGGTCTGATCTGGAGTTGCCTCTGTTTAAAAACTGACTCAACTCAGATAATTCCAAATCGAATCAGACAATTACCATGGTTTACATTATTTGAACACTGTTACGATAAACAGGGCTTAAAAAGCAGAATCTAAAAGACTAGGCAGCGGTAACACTACGGTAGGGACAGCTTTACTTTTTGCGACGTGCAATATCTCACCAGACCTTTCCCCTTTGATATTTGAGGTTATAAACCATGTGAGAAAAACATGAACAATAAGGCCATGCTGATGAACCTTTCAGTGGAGTTCCTTCTCTCCTTGGTCTGAATGGAGCTCGGCCCCCACGTGCGAACCTTCTTTTTAATGCCCTTTTTCACATCCTCGAACTCCTCCGGCTTATAGATGGTGCTCCGGCCCCACGTCCGGTTGCTCTCATCCAGAGTTACTGCAGTGGAGAGAGTTCAGTGTTACTGGCACACACCAGCTCACATCAGCAGTACAAACCATTTCACACCAAGCAGCAGCAGCAGCAGTAACATTTCAGCCGGTGAGCAATTTAAGATAACCGTTACCATCCTCACTGATCAAAGCTGAAAACAAGGGAGGAAAAATAAAGAACACACCAAACTCTCTCTTGTTAACAATGTCATCCATAAGTATCTGGACTGTTACGTAGTCATGCATTTTCTCTATTGTGCATTATTTAAAGCATGAGCTTGTATTACTGACTACAGCTGTAGTGGTAAATGCAGTGAATTGGGTTTTTTTTTTACTTAAGCAAGGATTTAATTGTCCCAATACTTATGGAAGGAACCACTGAGAAAGTTAGTATTGCTGTGTAAGCCCACAAGCATTCCCCCCAAAAGCTGTGGAGCTGATTAGAACAATCAAAACTAAGGATGCACCGATCCAACTTTTTCAGTCCCAATACCGATGCTGATACTTTTCCAATCACAAGTACTGATCCGATATCAGGTCTGAATTAATAACTTGTGGATTACTCTGTGAGAAGAAGACTGAGATGATTCTGTTATACTGTTCTGTTATATAAGGAAATGCTTGTCTTAACTATAACAACGTAATAATTACACACCTATACTCTATGTATATGCTAAATTATTTATTATTAAAATAAAAAAATTAAGTAATTTTGCGACGGTCCCTAATCCTGCGGTGCTAAAACCTTCAGGAACACAGGTTTCGAGTGAGAGCTGGTGATGCTGAGGAAATAAACAGTATAATTAATCGTGTGATTCGATTTTGGTGTTGTAATGTGTTGCGTTGCTTGTTCCGCTCACTGTCATATCAATATGTACGAATTAGCGCGCATGTCGGACAATAAACCAGCTTTACTGCAGCGCCACTTCCCATGCATAGCAAATTGTGCATGTGCGCAATCGCATTCGCTAATTCGCCATGCATGGGAAGTGACACTGCAGTAAAGCTGGTTCATGGTCCGCAGAAAGACCTACAATTTAATTCAACAGTTCGGCTCCATAGATCGGCCCAATGCCACCGATACCCGATACTGCTATTTGAGTCGTTATAGGAGCGATGTCTTATCCACGTATTAGATCAGTGCGTCCCTAATCAAGACAACGTTATTTCATCCCCAATCCACACGTCCATCAAACCCTGACAAAGCAGCAGAATTACTGTAAACTTTACCATCTGTTAATTGCAGAATACAACAAAATAAAAGCAGCACAAAAAACCCAAAGCCAAAGCCTGAGTGTAGGAGAAATCAGCGCATCCATCTTGCCTTTCCTCCCTGTACGGGGTTTACACTCGCTCGTGATATCCACGTCTTGCTGATACACATATATACTGTCCCTCGGGCTATAGTCAGTGGGAGCGCTCACTAAAAGAAAAGAACAATGTTGTAAAATGGTGACAGATCTAACTCCCCAAATTTTTCTGCAGTCTTCCCCCCACTTCTGAAGATAAGAGTACTTGAGGTGATCTCCTTTCTGTGACTGATTATTTAAATATTAAAGAAAACAATTTAAGGCAGTTTGGTGAACGAGGTCCGATGTGTTGTACAGACGTGGGGAAGGTCTTCTACGTACGTTGGATGGCGCGCAGGCGGGGGATGAGGGTGGGGCTGCTGGGGGGGCTGGAGCTGGTGCTGTTCAGGCTCCTCCTCTTCTCCATGGAGGGGGAAGCCTGCACGGTGATCTTGTGCTGAAAATCTGAGATATGCAAACACAAACACACAAACAAACATTAAAAACAACACTACGAGTTCCCAGAAACGAGCACAACAGTCGGCGCGGAAGGCTCTGAATAACACAGGTAACTGCCCAAATCGAAATGAAGTAAAAACACCAAACACAACACGACAAGCCCTCAGAGACCAGCGCAACAGTGTGAGAGTGCGAGAGGCTCGGGTAGACGGACCTGAGGGCAAGCTGATGCGGTTGCCGTCCTTCAGCTTGAGGCGGCTGCGCTTGAACTTGCCCTTGCGCTTCTTGACGTTGGGCTTGTCCCGGTTGAGCTGGAAGATGAGGATGTTGAGCTCGCGCTCTAGCACGTTGATCTCGCGCTCGGCCAGCTGCTGCTCGCGCCGCTTCAGCAGCTCCTCGTGACACTTCTGCTGCAGCGCCGCCCGAGTCAGCTCCTCCTCACGCGAACGCAGCTCCTGAGGACGAGCAGGTGATGCTTTAAGTGTAGTAACCATGGCGTAACGAATGACTCACATTAACACAGTGCCATTAGTGTTATTCAGCTGAACTCTGAGTTCGGTTTGCATTTTTACCAGAACGGTGTAATGAAGTGATTTGTGATTGTCTATATATCTGCTGTTTTATTAGTAGATGTGTAATAGTTTCTTATGAGTCAACTCAGGAGCTAGCAAATGATCTGAGATAATATCATATCCTGATCAAACATAATCACTTCCATTCATATCAAATCATAAAAAGATGTGTTGATGTAGTAAAAATAAGGTTAGTGCCAGGCGGAAACGCTTCTTTATCCATTTGGTATCTATCTGGATACAGAATAAACATTAATTGATAAATTATGCATTTTTCTATATTGATTTTTCCTTATTGATTACTCTCTATCATTATAAAATGGGAAAAATATTTTCTGATCAACTGAAAATGAAGAAATGCTAAAGTTTTGATGTAATTTTGAGCCGATTTCGACTCATTTTGGCCTATAAAATGAGCTGCTTTTGGCATTTCTGGAAGAGAACTACATTTTTGTGCATGATGGCGTTCCATATGAGAATTGTAAGCGCCAACATGTGCTTACATCAAGAATAACGTAATTATTGCCTTTTTACACAATTATTTTAGTCCTTGTGCACGGAATTACTCCAAAATGATTCACATTCATTATTCACATTCAGAGAAATGAATATAATGTCTGGTAAGTTCAAGTTGTGATTCTGTCGCTATGTGAGAGTGAAAGGGATTCTGAGTAATTAAAACACTAATTCATAAACAACGCAAAATTCCTGTGTTGGTCTCAAAGAGTTTCAAAAGTAATATTTTCAGAGTTGTGGTCTCGAAATAAAATCTCAGTCCCTCTTTATCCGAGACCATGACAAGACCGACAACAAATACGGCCGATTCCAACACTTTTAAAAACTCGTCTTGAGACCGGTCTCGAGTACAACAATACTACAAACAGAAGAATAGAGTCAGAGGTAAAACCTTCTCTTTAGTCCGCAGTTCGTCGAACATCTCCTGGATCTCCACCCTCCAGTCCTCCTGCATGGAGTGGAAGGAGTCCTGTGGCATGGTGGCCATCACTGCCTCCTCTATAGCGGTCAGCTGCTCCAGGATGGCCGCGAACGTCGGTCGGATGTGGGGGTCCTGCTCCCAGCATTCTACAAGTTGTCACACAATTCAAGATTTGCAGTCTTCCCAGTACAGAGACAGCTGAAATAGGGTTCTTTGATTCCACATAGCTTGACATTTAATCTCACAAGATAATACGTGCAGATGAGACATGACGGTGCAAGATTGAACAAGATGATACCACATGGCATAAGCTGTGGTACAAGCCTTCCCTTACATTCAACTCCCAAATCAAACCAAAATTCAGCTTAGGACAGTAACCAAACAAACTTGAGGAACTTTATATTCCCCTGACAATTCTAACCTACCTTCCATGAGCTTGGCAAACGGTTCGGGGCAGGTGGAGGGGATGGGGAGGGTCAACTTGTTCACAGCAACTCCATAGGCCACCGCCAGGCCGTCAATACCTTTGTAAGGTACTTCTCCTGTCAGCAGCTCCCAGAGAAGCACCCCATAACTAGGAACACACACATTGCAGTAAAGCATGATCAGGGTTTTTAACCATGTGACTTCATTTAGAACATCAGATTCTCTCCCTGCGTGCAACCCTACTTCGGAGAATCAAGACACAACCCCACACGTGGTGAGAGGAATCAGATCAGGAAGGGGAAGATAAATACAATAGCAAATGTCTTTGGGTGAAATAAGTGAAAAAATGCGGCATCAATGTACTGGAGGAACAGGGAGAACAGTTATGAGATCCAGCAGAAAAATGTGAAGACGGGATAAGCTCACGGCTGCATTCTGAGCTCATAGTTCTGTTATTGTTTTTGCTAAGGATGCACAATAAGGGAATTATTGGACGATATCCTCCATTTTTCTCGCTTATATCAGCTGATAAATGAGGAAGGCAGGAGGAAGGCTGATGAATAAGTCGAGCGCAAGTGCAGGCAGAGTTGAACGCGTAAAGACAATATATTTTGCTTACCAAAGTTCCACTGCACACTCAGAATTTTAGCACAACAATAGGGCCACAACTCCGACATTTTTAACACAGCGGCAAGTCGAGCGAGCGTGAAAGCAGAGTGGAGCGAAAGCGGAGCACTTCCAGGGTAGTGCATAACACTTCCTGCACTATGTGGTGTACCAAGTCAAATAGGGCGTGTGACACTGCGGCTATTTCCGGAGATCCATACTAGCCTACTGCTAGCGCCTTACCTAACATACTTTTAAGTGCGGCAGTATGCGGCTTGGGACACAGGCCATTTGTGAGTTCACGTTCGCTAAGCGAGGCAAATACTCCATTTGGTTAGCTAAGAAAACGGACACACAATATCATTAGCATCCCTAGTTTTTGCTTCTGTTCTTATTGCGAACCTTAGATGTGTTAACTGGAACAGCTTGCACACTATCCAAAGTTGCTAACTTGTTAGCTGCATATAGTTACTTGCTATAAGTGTGCTATTAATACAGCATTTGCCAACATTCTGGTTAAGCGAGCCACCCAAACACTGTTCCATCTCACTGCTTGGCATGTGAGGAAAAGATGAGATCTTATCTGGATACTGAGGATACCTGAGGGAGGAGTTCTGCCATTCTCTTTTCTCTGAGGAACTGGCCAATAAATGTTGGTGTGCTTTACAAAAGCAAAAAATGAAGCCACACTATACGCTTGCTATGCATGGAGAGGTTTAGGATGTCGATGATGGGAAAAGATGAAACAGAACTCTGGACTTACCTCCATACATCACTGCCTTTGGAGAACAGGGAAGACTTGATGACCTCAGGAGCCATCCAGGAGTACGTCCCGGCAGCGCTCATTTTGGTCGTTTTGTGCCACTCTCTGGCCAAGCCGAAGTCTGTGATCTTCAGTGTCTTCCTCCCAATGTCGTTGTTCTCAATTTTTTCAAGTAATAAAACTGTAACACAGGAGGACGGGTACGGGTAAGAGACCAAATCAACATCAAGGAGGACAGATTCATACTAACAAACGTTTCAAAATAAAAATTATAACCAGGCCTTTCTTTAAGCGGCTTCGGTTTGTAAAAATAAGCGGAACTTGGGGACTCCACAATATTTGAGAAAATTGTGTTCCTATAATGTGTTTTAATTGGGGAGGAGTTCTGCCATTGTCTTTTATCTGAACAATTTGCCCCTGAATTTTATAGCGTGCTTAAAAAAGCAAAAATATAAACACAATATTATGGTTTCTATGGATGAAGTGATATGTTTTAATGACATATTATGGTAAAAAATTAGGGTCGACCGATTATTGGCTGGGCTGATATTATGCATTTTGCAGATTATCTGTATTGATGTTTAATTTTGACCATCGCCAATATTAAGTAATTACAAGGTGCGCTACTGTGGTTTCAGTGCCATCTCTTCTCTCTGTGCCATTTGCTCTCGACTTGCTGCTTCACTTAGGTTGTTTTCACACTTGGTCCGTTTCAGCCCTCAAAGCGAACTCAGATCGATTAGTCAGCATTTTTTATGTACATGTGAACACACCAAACGAACTCAGACCCCTCTGAAACGAACCGAACTGAGACTGGTCTCAGTCCGGTTCGCTTTAAGTCCACGGCGCGGTACGTTTAACTTGCGCCTTCTGAATGCAAAGCGCTCCTAATTCACTTCGACAGTTTTTGTTCGAAGAAAAAAAAAAACTAGGCAGAATGCAAAGCAGTAAAGGTCTGAGAGCTCCATAAGAATTAAGTATGAACAGAAAAAGGACTGAGGCCCCATCTGAGCTGAAGTGGACCAGGAAGAGAACCGAGTTCCCTTTCAAATGAACTCACAGTGTGAACATCAAAAGAACCGAGTTCCCTTTCTGTTGGTCCACTTTTTGGACCACTTCTAGAGGACTGAGTTCGGTTCCTTTAAAGAGGACTATACGTGAAAACACCCTTAATGTCTCGCCCACAACAGTCTCTGATTGGCTATATGTCACACAAGTAGTAGCCAAACAACGCTGAAGCCTTGTTGTCACTCACAACACCCTCACACGCGAACAGCGAGTCGATATCGACTCTGAAAAAGCAATATTGGCCGACCTCTAGTAAAAACCGCTGTTTGAAATAAATAAATAAATATTAGTGAAACAGAGTGAGTTACAGCATCACTGTGTATAAAGCAGCAGTAAAGCTGAAGCATGGTGTGTTTGTAGTAATTTGCTTTCCTTGACATTATTTGTCCTGCGCTGCGAGTACTGCACATGTGCATGTTGTAATGACGTTGCTGAGTCAAAGCAAGATTCGGTCTGTTACTCCACCGCCCTACTGTGCAACAAACATGACTGGTGAACTAAGCATCAAGCAAACTATTAGAGGTAAACTGCTGCTACTATTCATGCGCATATAGGCCTAGTCTCTAATTCAAACAGTTCATCCTGACCTCGAGCTCAACACAAAGATAAGTGAGGAAATCTTTTAGAATATGACGAACACACTCCTGCCAGCTGGACATATTTGAACTCTCCTTTGTTTTAGAGGTCGACAGAAGTTTAGCATTACACTAGAGCTGAAACGGTTATTCGAATAACTCAAATAATTCGATTACAAAAAATGGTCGAGGCATTTTTTCCAGAATCAAAGCTTTGTTTAATTCATTGCACTCTCTAGTGCATGCGCTGCTTGTGTTTCACACAGATGCTTATTAATGATGCACAACATTTTTAGAGACGCGATCAAGACAAGACCCGATCCCTCAGTATGTGAAAGGATTTGTGAGATATTCCGTGCACAAAACAGAAGTAAATACGTAAAAACCCATAAATGACATTTTTGCCATGTAAATACGCGCCCTGTTTGTGAGCGTCCCTCACACGCGCGCCATTACACGCTAAAACGCTCCAGTTCAGTTTAAACGTCCCCTAAATTTTAACGTAAATTACGTTAAAAATGTAAATTTTAGCTGATAAATAACCACAACAACCAGCGTTCTACTCACAATACAGTCGTTTATTGAGTTTCCCATAGATTTTCCATAGTTTAATCTGTAACGCGCGCTAAATGCTTTATTGTGACGCAGCTCCGAGGGGCGCGCAGGGGATTGTGGGAAATGTAGCTGTCTTCCAGAAAGGCCAAAAGCAGCTCATTTTATAGGCCAAATTGGTTCAAAATGACCAAAAACTTCAGTATTTCTTCGGTTTTAATTGGTCTGCTTTTTTTCTTCAATTTTATAATGTTATAGTGCAATCAATAGGAATGAAGAAATAGAGAAAATTTACCTAATAAAAAATGTTATTCTATATTCTGATGCATACCAAACAGATAAAGAAGAAAGTTACGCCATAGATGTTAGAATGTTACGCCATAGATGATAGACAACAATAGATAATAGATCAGCAATAAAACAATGTTTTTTTAATTGTTCTTTCAGTTCTTTTATTTGACCTAAAGCTAAAAAAAAAAAACGAGTCAGTTTTCATCAGAAATGTGCTGATTTCATAGCTATGTCAGCATTTACACATCAAACTATGAGTAGTGCAGGGCGCCCTAAATACAACAACATAAAACATGTATTGCTAACTTCAACTAACTTCAACTGTATTGTCTTAAAGAAAAAAAAAAGATCCGATTACTCGATAAATCGATAAGAAAATCGATAGAATACTCAATTACAAAAAGACTCGATAGTTGCAGCTCTACATTACACACGTGTGCCGAATCTATAAATACCCAAAGTGTGAAATCAAACAATCTATGTGAGATGATGACAGTTCTCATAACTTAAAAGCGTTTAAACTGTGGGAATTCAGAAAGAACAGTGTTGTTTTTTAAATGGACTATCATTACATTTGGAAGTTTATGCTTAACACCAAGTCAAAAGTGCAATAAAAAAATGTTAATTAATTGTTACAAGAATGACAAAACATGCCTGATAATCATGTGAGTAAGCTTGAATGGTAGAACCAAAAAAGATTGATTTCTGCTAGAAAAGGTCACTACTGGTCAGCAACTCTGAAACAAAAGAGCCGTCACTTACAAAACATGCTCCTTTTCAAAAAAAGGAAACTATGGTATAAATTTGGAGCTACTAAAATAAAGACCTGGAAAAAGCAACAGATTGAGAAGTCACCTTGTAAAAGCAAACAGCTTGTTCACTTCCTGTTTGCTTAAGAAAGCTGCCTATCTACAAGCAAACAGTAGCAAAATACAGAAGAATTTATGGGTTTGGTTCAGTGTTTAGGGCCCTATGATTTCCCGCGATGTGGAAAACGCAAACGGAATCGCGGAATTCAACATATAAGATGGAATCCGTTGTAAAACACGCAATGTCGTATAATTCGCTGATATCAGTGTGTGGGCAAAGCAATGTTTTCTAACGAATTAGAAAACAGCAGCCTGCAGCACCCTGTGCGTGTTACCTGTTGAGGCGGGACCCAGCTTTCCACACACAAAACGCACAGACACAGAGGGAAAAAAGTCAACGGTCAGCTATGGTGAAAGGCTTTCTGAAACAACGAAGTCCTCAAAAAAATTACGGAGTTCGAGTATTAGTGCTAAATTTAGAGCAGAACAATACCCAAATGATTTATGAATCAGGAGAACAACTATTTTGTAAGTTTTGCCAGCACACGATAGACTGCACCCGCAAGAACACGTGACGACCACTTACGGTCAAACACTCAAATCAAAAACGTTTCGTTTTGCACGAAAAAATGAATGTTTTTTGTTGTTTACAGGTAAATGTTTTACCAAAGCAGAAAATGTTCTGCTGAACCCCAGCACTTTGTTGAAGTGAAATAACAGTCATTTAATGTGAAATGTTTTTCTATTGCATTGTTCTTTTTTCCCCAACCACTCCATAATTAGACACTTTTAGGTGAATAAATATGATTATAGCGTAAAACATGGAATTCAGAAGAATAAAAATGGAAAAAACGGAATTCAAGAAAAAATAAAACAGAATTTTAAAAACTAAACGGATTTCACAGGGCCCTAAGTGTTCAACGACTGGCCACAAGAAAGTACACATTAGCATTAAACAGCACAGATCTCCATATTATCTTTTCTGGTTCACCTAAAACTAGGCTAAACGTTCATTCATTCATTATCTGAACCGTTTAATCCCACCTGAGGCCGCGGGGGAACAGGGAGCCCATCCCGGCGAACTTACGGGCGCAAGGCGGCGAACAACCCCGGGCAGGTGCCAACACACCGCAGGGCACACACACTCACACACATTACAGGGCCAATTTAGAGTTGCCAATTAACCTATAGTACACGCCTTTGGACTGTGGGAGGAAAACAAAGCACCCGGAGAAACCCACGCGAACACAAGGAGAACATGCAAACCCCTCACAGAGAGGCCCTATGACGGTCCCTGGGGTTCAAACCCAGGACCTTCTCGCTGTGAGGCGGCAGCGCTAACCACTGCGCCACCCACTAAAAGTCCATGTTCTAGCTATATTAAATATTTCCATTTGGGCAGTTGATCAGAAGGTGCACAAAACATGGTGCGCTGTGTGCTGTGCTGTGCTGTGGTGTGTTCACAATGACAATCACTCACTGTCTTTTCTTTCTCATATTCTTTTTATGATTTTCTCCATGTTTGAGGTTAGGACAACTATCACAAGCTGGCCACTTTAATAATCAATTCACACCCGGGGACAAGGTCAGAAATGTGAACAAAAGCTTTGAGACAAACAATTCTGATACATAGATACATATCATCTGAACTGGTTTTTACGCATAGTACAGGGTTTCTGAATCTATATACTAGTGTAAAGTACAGTTTATCTACACAGCACATAGTGTTCTGATACACAACGGCTCTAATACACAACGGCTAACCATAAAAATTATGACACCTATGGAATATATACAATTAGAGATGAAACTTAATTTTAGCTATGATTTTGTCATGGTTTAAAGCTAAGATAGAACTCTGAAAAGCTTCTGGTGACATCTGTGTGAGAAGGAATTGGAGATGACTCTAAATTTTTTATGTCTTTAATATTGTCATTTCCACTTCAACTGTTCATAATTACAGAAGAGCAGTCGTCTGAAAATTGTTGCCTGGACGCCTTTACTCAACCGGGGGCTGACACTGATCTGTGGAAATACTAGGGGTGCAGAAATAGCTGAAACCTGAAATGCCCCTGCAGGCATTCTACTCACATTGCCTTATCTCAGACAGAAAAGAACTGAAAGAGAAAAATCAGGATATTAAGTTTTAAAAAGTTAAATGTAACTCCATTACCATATGAGCCTCTCAAACAACATGCAAGATCTCTTCCATCAACAGATGAGCACAGGCTACACAAACCATGCTGAAAACAGGACTCAGAACTGGTCGCAAACATGGCAACATTACACATTCTGCTCAGCTGTGTTAAACGATAACGACAATGGTGTGAAGAACCTGGAGCAGATACAAAAAACAACCACCTTGTTCTCCTGCCTTCTTACATACGTAACTTTACTGTAATATAAGGAATAGTTTATTTTTTATCGTTATTTCCCTCACCTCCTTATTTAAGTTTGTATTTGTATCTCTATTTCATTTTTGAATTTTTGCCTAAATTGCACAGTTAAAAGAGTGGATCAGGATACATTTCACTGCATGTTGTACCTGTATCATTTGCATGTGACAAATAAAGAATCTTGAGTCTTCTTTGTGGCAGTTACTGCAGACTTTTGGGCTGCCTTACAAATGTAGTAATGCATTAAAATGAACTTGCATCACAACAGTGATGAATTTCTAAACTCAGTAAAAAGCTACAAAATAATATACAAAACAATGATGTTGTACATGCAGGACATGTAACTTGAACAGGCAGAACACAGCAAATTTGAACCCTACAAGTAAACTTTCAGCACTTAGCACAATCATAAGATATGAGCAAATATGAGGAGCAAAATTAGGAAAGAACTGTATGTGTGTGTATGTGAAAGCCTCATGACGCACAACAATACACCAAACCTACATTATAACACAACATTCCTCATGCAAACCTTGGCTGATTGTCATTTAGAATGCATTAAGATTGTGGCGTGTAACAATTTAAAGTTCTGGGTTCTTCACTTCATAGAAGACCTGCATCTTGGGCTTCCACTTCAAACAGGTCTGAGCAGTTTGTGTTAAAGAATCGCAGACTTAACTATGAGGAAATCACCTAATAAAAACACAACACACAAACACACACACAGCTTCACCGGGGCTGCAGTAAGAGATCCTGAAAACTAAACATACATTAACATAAATCATGCTCCCTGAGAGATGTTTTCTCAAGTGTACGGTGAAATATGAAGATGGTTTAGAAGAGACTTAAAGGGGCTACAGAATGAAGTACTTTATGACAAACTAGCTAAATGAAAAGTGTAAAATAATCTTAAAGTGTGTGTGTAAAACTAGGTAAACCTTTACACCTCTCAATAATTATTCAGCAAGAGTTGTTGTTAACAATAAAAACGAATATGCTGTGCCGGAAAAATTTTATTCAGACAAAAAGATAGTGGTTGGCAAATCATAAAGCAATTACTTATCTAAAGCACCGACTGCACCTCATTGTACTGATTGAATCTGATCATATACAACACAATTAATATACAATATACAATGCAATTAATTTTAAACATTCTTTTAGGGGTGTGTAAAAAATTCTAATCAAGAATCAATTCTTAATCTAATCATGAGCCCAAAAGTCGGATTCCATTTGAAATGTCAAATTTTCTGCATCGAGCAACCCTACATTTTAATAGTTGTTGTTTAATAAAGAACTGTGAATTGCCTTAGAAATTTGAATCATCCAGGATTCCTAATGAACATCTGCTTAAATAGAACATTGTTCTTTGTTATCGGCCGAGTTACGTGACTTCTTGAGTGAACGCATTCCTGAGATTGCTGAAACCTTCCCTCTTTACACCCGAAACTAAATATTGATGTGTGTTCGCAGGTCTGGAACTAGGCCAAGTTTCAGCAGGACCGCTGGCTACAGTGCTGCATTACACACGCTGGCTCTCAGAGGAAGCTCCCTGTGTCTGAGAGAAAGCAGCTGCCATTGAGGAGATTAAATATAATGGAAAATAAGCCTTTCAGCCGGAGGAGTCGGGGCATTCTTGTGGCGGCAGTCACCTAGCAACCGGTGCTTGACCACTCCATTGTATAAACTTGTGTTAAGCTTTTGCCCCCTCATTAGCGACATTCCTTCGAGTGAGGTATTAAAAGATTAGTGCACACAAACACTATTTCACTGACTTTTTGCTATTCCTTAAAGATAATCACTGATCTTCAGGTTTGGTCAGGGAAAAAAAAATGCTGGTTTTAGGTTTCTTCCTAATTCTCCTATGTGGAAATTTAAGTGTTGTGTGTCTTGTGTCTTGTGTCTTGGTCTAACAATGTATCTTTCACCTTCAACCTGCCCAACAATGGCCAGATGAATGACCAGTGAGCTGTCGTATTCACTGGGCTGCTGCTTACCAATGGGGCTGAAAGCTCGGACGGTCAGAACAGGTCCGGCACACGGTGGGTGGTGTCCCGAGCGCAGCCCTAAGCAAACACACACTACTTTTCAATTAAGATCAGCAAGCTTCCAGTGTTGTTTGTCACAGGCCTGTTGACTGACAAACTGACTTGTGTTAACAGTAGATACGACACAGGAGCGCGGGGGCAGGCAGCCAAACCATGACAACACCTACACAACCTTCAAATACTTCCATGATGACTGGATCCAAAGATTAAAACTCCCTTAAAAATCATCTTAAAAATAGAATATTGTGAAAAGAATCATTCAGATGAAGGGTATAATCACTACTTGAAGTGAAATAAAGTTTTTGACTGATTGTAGGTTATAATAATAGAAGAGAATAGATTCAATTTTGTGACCTGTCAGCCATTATCATCAACGTTAAAATAAAAACATTTGACTTGACATTTCACTTGACATGAAAGGCTACAGCACATGTGAAGGTTTACCTTGTCACACGCAATTATGAAAATAAATGACCTTTTCTGCTTCCCTTAAGACAATGCTTAAATGAAAAGTGGTTGACGGATGGTTTTCTCCGCTCTTCAATAAAGGATTAGCAGCGTTAAACTCCAGCTTTATCCTAGCAGTGAAATTCACATTACTCCCTATCTGAGAAGCCATGCCAGGAAATCCACTCAAAAGAAACATCGTGTTTACCCAACAACATCTTTTCTAAACCTTGTCTAAAAACTAGCATTAATGCACCAGAAACATATTTCAATTTTCCACAATGTGTAAAATAGCTGATTAACATTTGTAAAACTTCCAAAAAAAAAATCTCTTTTTCTCCAAAAGTGTTTTTTACTAATTTCTATGGCATAAGAGTTCTGTTCTGTGTTTTTGGAGGGGGAAAAAATAGAATTGGCCAATATCACATTACATGAATTATAACATTACATGATTTTTAAATTCTCCAATTGCAGGAACCTGTATGAATGTTACAAATCCTATAATCGGTCAGGCAATGTGTCTTAGTTGTTGAACAGAATTTTGTCACTCGTTTCATATCAACCCATTCATATCAGAACTGTTGAACAAGAATTATGTTTCCAAATAAGCAGATAGGCACAACCTGAGCCTGAAGAAGTCTTTTCTTAAATAAGTGAGATCAACGATTCGCAAAACAGGAGCACATAGCTATTAAAGGTTTGGGAAAGCACCGCATTAGATCATAGTGACTCATGGGCTTTTAAGGTGTAAAGGTTGAGAAATTACAAAGAGTACATAAAGGATGTCCATCAGCCACAATAGCCACAACCTATGCAATGGTCACTTAATGTTAATGGAAAGACTAAATATGGTGGATACTTTCACAAAGTCTCATTGCAGGACAAGGTTCACAGACTGTGAACTCAAAAAGCCAAAACCGATTATATATCAAACACAACACAGCAGGAACGCAAGACTACACTAGAGATCCAAACTTTATACATACTGCATCATTCTTTTAGCCAGTACCTTGACTGTAACTACATAGCAGACCTAACGACCACCTTATTTCAATGCTAAAGGTCTGGGGGAATGCAGGCCACCTCTGATTTCACGCTGGTTAAAGGAAAATCGGAGATGGACTGTTACAGGCCAGTGTGCATTTAAAGCCTCATTCATTCGGCTGGACGCTGTGCTGCATAGTCCAGCAACTGTCAAACCTGATTTTCTTTTCCTGTGCTGGTGGTCTGCTTTTATGTGACATTTGCTGGATAAAGAAAAACTCGGTCCTGTAGCAAAACAAATCCTGGCTCCAAATCCAGGACTACTTTGAGTCAGCTCTCACTTAAGCACTCGAATCCACTTTCCCCACACTAGAAGTGCTTATGTGGTGTTACAAGCAAATTCTGTTTAAAACTGTAGTGTTCAATTATGTAGCTTGAGTCAGTCGGCTGTAGATGTTAGAGGCATCACTGCAGCAGAGGCCAGCTGTTCAAACTCTTAGCTCATTTCACATCCTCTTAAGACTGGAACTAACCAATGAGAAACTCTAACAAGGAGCACATGTTACTGTGGGAGAGTAGTTTAAGGGTAGTTACATCTTCAGAGACAGTGGAGCATGAACAACTGAAAGTGTCTCAAATCTGCAGTGTCACAGCTATTTAAGAAGTGCCATGGTTTTCACTGCCATTCCAAAACAGTGTTAAACAGAATCTCAAACCAGTGAAAATGACAAAAAAATGGTTCTGCAAGGGTAATAATCTTCTACTACAATGCTTGTGACATGTTAGATCGTTCATAATCGATTGCATTGACTCAACAGTTAACACTTAATTCTAAACCTTACTTTAAAACTTTATCAAAACCATAAACATAAGTTTAAAACAAGCACCTAAACTCCGGGACATGTTCACGGTCTTTACATTTCTTCTCTTGTTGAAATAAATCTCTTAGATTCAGAGAAGTCATAAACACAGTGGGGCTGCCTACCTCCAATCTCCACTGTCCAATTACAAAGCTGCACATCGCCCTAGTTTAATACAAGGTCAAATCAAAGCCTGAGCCTTCGATTTCAACATCTCAAAGAAAGCCGCGATGAATACTCTCTTTGAAACAGTCACCCACTACACACAGTTCTGTATAAAGAGACAAATTTAAATCTGCTGCCAGTTTTACCACATTAAACAGCGACAGGCTTCATTAGAACTACTCAGATGTGTAGACACACTCATAAGGCTATGGTTAGCTTAGTTCAGAGGAAAGAGCAGAGGAAGATCAGAGGCAAGTTTGGTGGTGATTATATAGGACAGTGAAGTTTTTTTTAAGCTGAAAAATGACCACATCCTAAAAACTTTCATTTTCACAGGTTTCTTCAATTTAGATCCAGAGGCTCATCAAACGAGAGGTGAAAAGTCTTCAAGAAGCTAAAATAAGTCCACTTGCCTTCGATTAAAACTCTCAAGACTAACGATGTCCTGGATGACTTGCAAAACTATGCAGTTATACTTTCTGAAGACTATGAACTTCAAACCTGTACAATTGGTTTCTACACGTCAAGACCAAAAGTAGGTGAATGATGTGACTACTCTTCCAGTGAATTTTCTGAGCGGATCATTTGGCTGTTTAAAGAGTGCACCACTCACCATGACAACACTGTATTCATACAATATTCTTCTATCCATCCAGGTGTACCAGCACTTTTTGCACATTTGATTTTATTTGCACATGTGAAAACTATGCCTGTGCAACACTGCAACATCAATGTTTTCAGTATGCTGTGTATAACAGGCATCAGAAAAAGGGTCAGTGGCCTACAGTGTGTAAGATTACACTTACTGTTGCTGGACTTAAGGTCGCGGTGGATGATGGGCACCACAGCCTCTTCATGAAGATAGTGCATGCCTCTGGCGATCTGGACAGCCCAGTTGACCAGAATGTGAGGGGGAATCCTCCTTCCAGCCAGGGCCCGGTTTAGGGTACCTCCTCGGGCATATTCCATAACCAGGCACAAGTTGGGTTCCTCTAAACACACCCCCTGGAGTTTGATGATGTTGGGATGTTGCAGCATGGAAAAAAGTTTGGCCTCCTGCTTCACGCTCTCTGCGGTGGCCTTGATGTCCTCATCCGGGTCCTGCCGAGCCGCCTTCACCGCCACCTCCTGCTCCTTCCAGGTGCCCCGATAAACTTTACCAAACCCACCGACCCCTATGATCTCCTCCAAAACAAGTTCACTGAAGGAGATCTGCACCGGGGAAGAGGGCACCGGCGTCTCCCCGGACCCACCTGCCCCACCACCACCACCACCACCGGCAGCAGCCCCTGAGGGAAGCCTGTAAATGGCCGGCTGGTAGGTGACATAATTGGAAGGGAAGATGCCCACACGATGGTTGATTTTGCCCGTCCACCAGCCTTCGTCCCCCGAGATGGCCGCGTCTTTCGACAGCACCTCCACCACGTCGCCGCGCCGGAGGCTGAGCTCGTCCTCGCCGCTCGCCTCGTAGTCGTACGCCGCCGTCCACAGCGAGCGAGAGCACACCGGGGCCGAGTGAGCCCAGGCCTTGGCCGCCCACGCATGCTCCGCAAGGGGCCCCTCACCGTTTGGGAAAACGGCCTGGGGAACTTCCATGGTCCCGCAGCAGCACCATAAGGTGCTCAGAGAGTTTCTAATTTATAATTTTGACAGCGTGGTGGTTGGCTAGTGCTATGATCGCCTACGGACGATTCTGACACATGGAACGACTAGGAGGAGCCTTAGTTTGGAAAAGTTCCTCATAAGTTAAGAAAGAAGTAAAGTTTAGTTCCATAATAAAGTGGAAAAGGGGGCTGGAGTCTGGTCCGGTTCTGGTGACTCGTCCGCGGTCCCGGAGAGCCAATCTGCGGCCGCAAAGTGTCCCTGAGGCATCAGCTAGCGATATCAGATTAGCCTCTTAATTGTCTCTCTGTGCTTAAAACTTAAAACTAACAGCTAATAAGTAGACTACAAGGCAACAAAAATACCTAACTTGACAAACTTTCTACAAAGTTTCGTCCCATTTAAGGAGAACGATGTGGATAGCGGACTAACTCGAGCTAAGGCTAGCTTCCAGCAACGAGGTTACAGGTGCAAAGTATCGGGCCAAGTTACCTGCCCTGTCCATTCAAAAAACGAGCGAAGCGCACCGAGGAAACACCGGCGTTATAAAGTTTATAAAAGTGTAAAATCGCCAAGTCAAAGTCCAACCCCCAACGCACCGCCACGCCACATTTTGACCAGTTCTAAACTGTTTACTTACTTTGTTCAACGACGTAAGCTAGCGTGTCGCGCTAAGAGTAGCATTAGCTCACCGCTCCCTGCGAACTTTACTTATATTAGTTTAGCTGACGAATTCCAAACCGCGCCGATATATCCGTTTGGATGGCAGAAAATGTCCTTAACTCCTTCTCAGGATGACGCGGGGTCAAACCGCGAAACCCAATGTTTCCAAATTCACGAATAGCAAGAACTTAAAACAAGTCCACAGAGTCCCGCAACTTGGCCCGACAAGGTCCGCCGAACAGCGCCATCGCTTAACCCAGTGGCGCAAAAAAATAATTCGCTACTCCCTAGATAGTGAACAACAGACATTCACAAACTCCAACTTTTCACACATTTTAGAGCTATATATGCAATATGTGTTGGGCGTTTCTGTTGCCTAAATGTTTCAAATAATGAGGTATATAATATCCAGACCAAATCCAATTTACCTCGGTCCCGACATCAGTTGTTTAATGTACTGTAGAGAGCACTAAGTAGGGAGAGGAAAATCGTTTGAGATGCCCTCACAGTCTCCGCGACTCACCCGACCCGACCGACCCCACGGATTAGGAAAAATGCAAATTGATTGGCTACTTAGACTCACGTGACACTCGTACCTCTTAGTCAAAACAAAAACGGGGGCCTGGGAACTTATATAGAGCTGGTCGCACTAAAGTAAAGACACGCCGGTCTATTTTTAACTCAACAATAATTATGTGCTGCTGTAAATGAAAATAAACGTAGGCTACTAATTGTTGCAAGCGTATTCCTGCACCGAGTCATAGTTAACTCACCGCGAATGCATCATACCTTTATAATTGCAGGTTCTGTTTAAAGTTAAGAGAAACTTATATTATATATATGTATTGTTTGTACGTCATTTTAGGAGACACTCATTCGTTTCCTGTGTACAGGGACAATCTTCCTTAACTTTATGGGCTGGTTTCTTGAATATGGATTAAGCCTAGTTTTGGGTTAAACTGTTGGTACAATGGAGATTCACCACTGAAATTGAAAGTTGGCCCAGGCCAATTACTGTCTGGGAAACTGGCCCTAAGGGTCTAGTTCAGGCACCCAGTGGTGATAGTGACAGAGGTAGGATCTGAACCCACAACCTGTCGTCCAGAAGCGCATATCTTACCATTAGACCACTACCACCTATTAATTAAAGGTGAATAAACACGGTCTGTTCACCACTTATGATTAAAGATAACCAAACTAAACAATACATACAACATTAAATATCAAATTATATATTCCAAATAAATGTATTTATCCATAAAAAAGAGTACTTAATCTTTGAATGATAATTTCAACAACATTCAACAGCAGTGACTTAGATCAGGCATGTCTTGTTCTTACATTTAGATCTGCAATATACAAAATGTGCCATCAGTAGTATCAGTATCAGTACATTTAAGTTTATTTATCTGAGTGCTTCAATAGAATTATGGCCAAATCAGAGACACAGAGCAGCTTGCATTCCTCTGGATATATGAGTTCTCAACCAGGACGTCACTACAATTTTAAAACATTTTAATAATACAAACTAAACTCTGGATCCAAACTAAACTGACTGTCACACAAGTAACTGCACGTAACAATATATTACAGATTACACTTCCCTTTTAGGCATTCTTAAAACGTGCAGTTGCACCTCTAATAGTTATATTTTTACAAAAATGATAATTGTGTATAATACCAATATTTAGATTAGAAATATATTCATGCGCCTTCCATGCGCACGTAAAATTAAGTAGGTTAAAATAATCCATGCATTATTTTGACTTGATCTCATATTCTGTGTATGAAAGGTTATTTTAATCTGCATAATTGTACCTTGTTTTATTTTTTTAAACATGCTCAGGTTTTTATTTCACTAAATGCTGTACTTATGAATACGACTATGGCAAATAAAGAATAGTGAATCTAGAACAAACTGATAAATTGAACGAGACACACGGCCAGGGGTGGGACCACGTGATCCCATGAAGCGAGTAGAAACGCGCAGCATCTCTCCTCCTCTCCATCTCTCCACCTCTCCTTCTCTGCCGTATGGCCTGCCTTCCCTGGAAGATGCTCTTCACCAGCGGTGGGCACCACAGACCGCCATTCTCCTCGTTTTAGCATCAGCTTCTATCACGACGAGATCATGAAGAAGAAAAGCAAACCGATATAACAGAGCCGATCCTGACCCGCTTGATTCGGCTCCGCCCGGACCGGACCTGAACATGTAATGTAACGGGGGATCTGAGGAGTGAGGCCGGTGGGGGGAGGGAGAGAGAGAGACGCGGGCCTGGGCTCAGGATGGGATCGCAGGTGGTGCAGACGCTCCGGCAGGGCGTGTGGGCTTCACTCACGGGCGGATGGTACCACGACCCGGAGCAGAATAAATTCAACAACTCCTGTCACCTCTATTTATGGCTCTTCTTGCTGATGCTGCCTCTGTCTCTACATCTGGTGAGTTCCGAACCGCGTAAGCCGCATTGTCTCGGCTGGAGCTGGAATCGGAGCGGAGGCGCGGTTAGCGACAGTGAAGGACTAGTAAATACATTCTGAGACGCGTGGTGTGTGTGTGTGTGTGTTGGTGTGTGTAAGATACACACCGTGTTCACTGCTCTCAGGCTGTCAGCACTGGGGCACTGTCGCAGTTTCATCCGCATTACTATACAGGAGAAGGACGAGTGGGAGCTTATTACTCATCTGTCCATAAGCAATTGCAAATGCGTTTGTAGAAGCATTATGGATATGAGGTACAGTGTGAAAGCTCATGCAGTCATGCTTGTGTGTATTTCTGTTTGCTTCCATGCTTCATTCTTATGCTTATTCATCTAAGTATAAGCATGAAGCATGAGCTTTCATTACCATTCATTATCTGTCGATCCGTCTGTATATTTATATATCTTTCTTTTTATTTATATACAGTACTATGCAAAAGTCTTGAACCACTGACCACTGGCCATTTCTTCATATTCTGAGAAATGGAATAATAGGTGCAGTGATTTATCACAACGTAAATATAAATACTCTTCCTCAATATTAGGATTAAAAAACACAAATGAGAGCTGGCTTGAGACTTTTAGATAGATAGATAGATAGATAGATAGACAGACAGACAGACACAGGGCTGCAGAATTTATAATTTAATAGTCATAATAGCAGTGCTTGTCTGTGTTGAACCTGTTCCCATTTATTTCTATGCCATGTGAATTGTGACCATACTGCGATGTTCGAGTTTATGTTCTGTAAGTTACATGCCAGCTGATGACTTCTTATAAGTCACTGTGATGAATAGCCCTTCAAAAGGTTGTTTACAAAGAACATGTAAACTACATTTCCACATCTCGGAAACAATGTATAATGTGTGTTTGTGTATATTTACTTTACCATTTTTGCTCAGGCTCTTCCACCCACCACCCTGGCCCTCAGCATCTACTGCACCTCAGTGACCGTTTTCTTCATCCTCATTAAGACGGTGAACTATCGCCTCCATTTGATGTTTGATGAAGGTGACATTGTAGCCCAGAATAGTGTGTCTGACATCAGCAAAGGTGCAGACAAGAAGAGCAATGCCTCGGACTCCTGTCTTCCAGCCAGCTTGAGGTAAGACAGCAGCGCTCCGCTGGTAACCTGATTCATTCTTTATTTATTTGTTCTTACCATTAGTACAAATGCACACAGAGTGACAACTGCAGAAAGCTGAGCGCTGGAGAGATTCCTATTTTAACAGATCTACAAAAAACCTACTTGTTGAACAAGTTCAAGTTGAGTAAATGCAGTTTTGCCCTGATTCTGATCTAGGTCATCTAAATCTGAGTTATATGTCATCTGATCAGATATTTTTTACTTATAATAAAATAATAAGTGCTTATTTGGTATTAAAACTAATATAATGTAATGAAAGATAGCATAGAAATTGAAAAAACTCTCATAATGAAACATACACCACTTTTAATGATGGCTGTTGTTATCAAATCACTGTGGTGTTCAATAAAATTAACAAAAAGTTCAATTTGAATTAACCATAAAAATTCAATTATTCTAGACAGTAAAAATCTGCTGTGATGGGCAAGACGGACAGTGGTCTTTTTAATCCATTTGGGACATCCCTCTGTAGTAACACCTCTGCAATCACATATTTTTTCTCCTTAGGAAGAGCAGCACAGTGCCTGATAGTGTTGCCATGACAGTGCTGACCAGAAATAGGCCAAGTCCCCTCATTCAAGTCACAGTGAAACAGACTGAAACAGACCCTGGACTGATTGGGGTGAGTGGGGCTCTCAATTGTGCTGATTAAAAAATGTGTCATAAATATTACTGTAGGAACAGTGGTTGTCTCAGAGTGATACTTTCAAGTTTGAGAAGATCTGTGGCATAAAGCAAGTCTACAAAAGGCATTTAAGAGATGTGAGGATTAAAGTTGTAATTTTTGTGCAATTTTTTGCAAGGTAAGTTAAAAGCAACAGCTGTAGATAGCACAGTCATCATGAACAGTTTTTGGACATTTGCAAGATTGCACTTTTAAAAAATAATATTTATATCCTGATTTGCAGGAGTGCCCAAAAGAGGAGTCAAAGAACACAGAGGGTATGCAATGTTTTTTTTCAAGGAGCTAAATTTGTTGTTTTATAATATGAAAAAGTGTAAATGTTCATCTCTGTGTTTTTTTACAGGCCAGGAGGATACGCCTTCTCAGAAGAAGTCCAAAACAACAGCAGAGGCCGAGGAGAGACTGACCCACGACGATGCGTTTAGCCCTAATACCGACCAGTCCGCCCCTCTTCTGCAGGGGGAGCAGCAGCAGCAGCCAGCTCACGGCGACACAGCCGATGAAGGCCTTCCTGCTTCAGCTGGCAGCGAGGAGGAGAGTGAAGAGGAAGGTGAGAAAGAGAAATCTCGAGCAGCAGACCCTAACAACAACAATAGCGCATCAGTCGAACTCACGCAGGACAGCGAGGAGGAAGGAAAGCCGGAGGAGACATACTGCTCGGACGAAATTGCGGTAGTGCTGGTGGACAACTCGGGAGCGTCAACCCACCTGGATGAGAGTGACACGGTGAAGATCATCATCACCATGAGCTGTGACCCACAAACAGCGGCCGAGCTGGAGGAGTCAGTCAAGCTCAGCATCCTGGAGTCGGCTCAGTCTCACCTGTCTCAGCAGGACAACTCAGGGACGACGGGAGACTGCACAGTCAAAATCCCTGTCATTACCTTCGGTTCGCCCCACAAGGATGAGGATGAGAATGAGGAAGAGGAAGTCAGTGCTGCGGATAAAAAAGAGGACAAATCCACTCAGCAAGAGGCAGCGAAGGAGGAAGAATATGTTTTTAATGAGCCGGTCGGCTCTGATTCCACCCAGGACCGTCTGCAAACATACAGCGGGCCTGAGATGGAAAACCTAAGTCCCCAGGTGACGAACAACAGCTCTTCAGGTGTTGATGTCCACTCCCATCTGGACGAAAATGACCCCACAGAGCAGAAGTCGGACGCTGACGGATATTTACAAATCCCGCCCTCTGGTTTCAAAAGGTTTGGAGCGGGAGGAAGAACCCACGTTAGAGGACTCAGCATAGACAGTGGAAGGGACGCTGTCCTCATCGGTCATCGTGCCAAGGACAAGCAGCACACCATGACCTCCTCAAAGTCAGATTTAGAGGCCAAAGAGGGTCAAGCGCCCAATGAGTCCAGCTTTGTGGAATTTGCTTCCTTGTTGGAGTCCATCAGCTGCAGCCGAGCCGGAGGAGGGAAGCAGACGGAGGGTGAAGCGAAGGAGGAGGAAAAAGATGACAAAAAGGGTCAGTTTTTCAAAGTGTGATCACCAAGAACTCAAGTAGAATGTTACATGTTCTCAGTTCTTAGATCCAGGATTTCAGAGGTCATTA
Organism: Distichodus sexfasciatus; assembly: GCA_032718565.1. Classification (NCBI taxonomy): domain Eukaryota; kingdom Metazoa; phylum Chordata; class Actinopteri; order Characiformes; family Distichodontidae; genus Distichodus; species Distichodus sexfasciatus. The sequence goes on from JAVGVS010000005.1 coordinate 4,858,051, forward strand.
TGCATTTGAAGTAGATGAAGTTCAATGAGAAAGGGATATGGTAAAGCGCTGATATCAGTGTTAGTGTATGTATATATATATATACTATATATGTATTTACCTACTTTCCATTTTTGCTTGGAGTTGATATATCTATGATACAGTGCTGACTGACAGCAGCTGATTTATTCTCGAGCCTCAGGGTCCTTCTAGAACATACCGTGCTCCCGGTGAGCTCAGAACCTCCTGAAATCCTTGAATAATCGGGTTTCAGAGATAATAGTGGTGTAGATCAAGAATAAAGGGTGATGTTTTCACTGGTTTTAAACACCTATATACTACAGGACACAGAATAAATCATGTAGACTGTACATGCTCATCCACGATCACTGCAAAGTTTATTGTGCTAAAACCATTTTCTGTTCCACACGGTGCTGTTGTTTCAGAGGACAATGCCACAGATAAGAAGAACTCAGAAAATGTAGACAAGACTAAAGAACAAGAGCATCCCAAACCTCCAACCAGCCTGGCTACAGACATACTGCACACCATTCCAGAGAAACGAATCCCTATAGTCTCTCCTGACAGGTCGGAGTTACTCTGTCTGTTATTGAATCAGAGCTCAGAATTTTATCTCATTAACATTTGCAAACCATATGTAATAGTAACTAATTTAACTTAATTTAATTAGTTACATACATAGAGATCATAGCATATTTAGCATAGTACAGCGATGGTTTACATTAGAATAATTTCATTACGATCAGCAAACATGTTAGACTTGCATCATATACTGACATGTTTGCTGTTATTCTTGCTTGCTCATGCCTGTACGAGAACAAGGCTTTTATAATGCACCTGCTTGACTCTTCTGTGATTGTCAGTTTTGAAGATATGAACTTGAATCTAAATTTGAATTTCCTGAATTTGTCATCCAGTCCCCAGACCGATAAGGAGAGGGATCCGGATTATGACTCCCTGCCGTCTCAAACCTCTCAGTCAGAGAGCTCCATGCTGCAGGTCATCTGCAGACCAGAGGCTACATCTAAAGAGGAGGCTTACACCTTCCACACGGTCCACAGTAAGTAAGACATACTGACAAACATACAGTTGATATTAAAACTGTTCACGAATTGTGTCAACTTGAGTCATTAAAATTGAAATATCAGCTATTTACATCAGATTAGAAGATTTTTCTGATTCTGTCATTCAGAATTCATGCATGAAAAGGTTAAAGACTGAGATGATGTTTCCTTGCTAGTAAGTAGAAACTGGTTTAATATTTCCCCCCAGGAGACAGGCCTCGAAAACTGTACAACGAAAGAGCGTTAAATTTGCCCCTTGGAGCTGAACTTATCACAGGAAACATATGGTACAGTAATATATTGCCAAGCCTGAAAAAATATTTTGTGCTTGAATGCAAGTAACAATAAATGAGCAGGCTCTTATTGTCTTTGCCAGTGATCTCCTCTCCACGTCCTCGAACTCTGAATGCCAGGATGAGTTAGTGGGTGGGCATCGCGAGTGCCCGTTCCAGCGCCGCATCATTCCAGCTCACCGCCTGCGGCCCAGGAGGACACACCCTGAGATCTTCCAGGTAATTCCTTTCTTCATTGCACAACTAGCAGCCTTAATAGGGCAAGGCAGTTGCTCAGAAGTGAAATATGTTTCATAGTATTAATACCTCTGATACTGTTAGTTGAAGTATCATATTACAAAAGACACACTGTTAAATTACACTGTAATTTAAAAAATGCATTTAAGATATACAATATTAGATAATTTGACAATTGTCAATATACAATATGGGTTTTTTACCCATCCAGTGTTACTCGAAAAGAAGTCATTTATGTTGTTCTTATGTGTAATTACTTGAATCTAATTGCACAGAAACAACTTTATATGATTCACATAAACAAAATATTATACATTTTAAAGGCCTCATAATATAATTTTTTTCACCAAGTTAAAATAGGTCTATGAGCTCCACTAAACATATCTCTGAAGTAGTTTGCTGACAATATCTCTCAGATTAGGCATTTTCACCTGCTTTTTACCCCTCTATTACAGTCCCTTTCAGAACAGGACGTTTCTTATTAGTGTTCCTAAATGCAAATGAGACAGCACAGAGTTTACCTCACGTGAAAATAATCCACATGACTGCTGCTAACAGACCATCCATACAGCCACACATGTTCAACACAACACTCCGCTGGTAGACTTCTTCATTGCGATTCCTACTTTAGCGCTTGCAAGAAAACATGGCGGATCAGGAAGTGCTAGCAGTTCTACCTGGTGGGCAGAGCTTCTCAGATAGGAGGGTGGAGTTATTCAAATGTCCGCTACTGTGACGTTGTAGTAGGAGAGAAATCTAAACGGCTCATTTAAGCACACGATTTCTCACATTCGTAAATTAATACTAACACAATTCACCATTTTTAAATCAAACTTACAGTGTGTGTAGAGGCAGTACAGACCCAAATGGACATCCAAAGAACAGATTTTACAAAGAACAAAGAACAGAAATTACGACAAACTGTGTTTGGTGGAGTCTTTTAAATCGATATATTGTGATAGTTTTATTTTGAAATGATGAATTTAAAATCTTGATCTTGATATACCGCCCAGGCCTAATTTAAGGGTACGTGTGTTTTGTACTTGAGAAAAAGTTTAGTTACAATTTACAATTTAAACCTGCTGGCCAGTTTATTTGAGGGATTAAGAGAAACTTTGGCTTTAGTGTTGGTTGTGCTTTCTGGCTACAGGAGGAAGACTCTCTTGATGAATCCTCTGAAACTTCATCTCAGGAAAAAACGTCTCGCAAACTCCACTACAAGCTTAAAGTGTTTCCCGGGAAATGGATCAACATCTTATATGATCGCTTAACCCTGCAAGCACTACTCGACAGGTCAGCAAACTGCTGCTGCTTTATATTTTTAGATTTTGCACATACACTTTCTAAAACAAGATCTAGCATGGTTGTTGTTTCCAGGAATCAGGACATGATGGAGAACATGGCCGCTGTGTTCTTGGCTTTCCTGGTTGCGTTTCTGGGCTTTGTGCTGCTGAACCAAGGCTGCTTCAGAGACTTCTGGGTTTTCCAGTTTTGCCTCGTGATGGCGAGCTGTCACTACTCCTTACTAAAGGTAACTGACAGTGCAGAATTTTAAGCCAACTGAACAAACTAGTGCTTCGACTTGTGTTAAAGTTGTTGATGTTTTGCAGAGCGTCCAGCCAGATGCAGCATCACCTACTCATGTGAGTTTAACACAAAGCCATAGTTACTGTAGCACTATGCAGTTGATTGAGTCTGTCATGTTTCTGGTGTTTTATTCTTGTTTAGGGACATAATCAGATTATTGCCTACAGTCGCGCTGCATATTTCTGCATGTTCTGTGGCCTTATTTGGATACTGGAATCTGTGCTAAAGCGATCAGACCTTCCTGTCTCCAACATATATGGGATCACGATTGTCATGTCAGACACGCTTCGGGCTGTGCAAGATGTTTTAATTGGTAAGTGTAGTTATTTAATGGAAAAATGCCTCCGTTTGCTTTTTTAGAGCTTTGATAACGATATTAAGGATCTTTTGGAGACTACACAAGTATTTATAATTTGATATGACTTTATGAAGTGGCTTATGAAAACTTAATTTTGTCTTATTTTCCAGTATTAACTTACTGCTTCCCGATAAGCTTCCTCCTTGGTCTTCTCCCACAAATCAACACCTTCGTTATTTACTTTTTAGAGCAAATTGACGTGCACTTTTTTGGTGGACCGGGTATGTATCAGGCTTGGATTTAATCTTTTCCTAAATTTAATGCAAAGCTTAAGAGCTTGACAAGGTTGTCTTTTTTCCAATTTAGCTGCAACTGGACTCAGCTCTGCTGTCTACTGTATAATGAGGAGTCTGCTGGCCATAACTTTACTATATGGATTCTGTTTTGGTGCTTTGAAGGTAGGTTTAATAGAAAAGAACAAATAGTAATGTCTTCAACAACAGACTTGAACACTGCACCTGTCTGCATTTGACTGAAGATCATTGTGTTTCCTACATTCTCTTCATCTTTTTTGGTCATTCTAAATCAAGTGTCAGCCTCCGATAATCTCTTGTTAGCCTATAGCCATCAAAATGTCTACTTGTACACTGCAGTATGATATGAATAATAGATAAGATGAAATATTTGTGAAATATTTTTATTTAATAGTCAGGGTTTTAGTGTTAGTATTTATTTTTATTTGGCTTTCATGTTTGTGTTGTGCCTTTTGCTGTTTTTCTCAGATCTTCATAGAGAAGGGTCATGGGTCAAGTGATTATACAGTAACTGAAATAAAGCTTTTGAGGCTCTGTGCTCTGATCCTAAATCTGAGCTGCAACTTAAGACCTGTTGGTTGTGTCTTCACTACAAACAACTAAAAAACAATCCAAGTTGACTTAACACCCACACTGTTGAAGTAACAGCCTGAGACCAGCTGGTCTTATATAAACAGCAGTGGAGCACTGAGAAAAAATGTGGAAGTGGAAAAGTGTAAAAAGTGCCAAACAGTTGTAACTAAATGTATCACTTTCTGTCTATTGAAACAAAAAATATATTTATTTTTAGTTGTTTATGAATTTATTTATTTTATTTTGGTTGTTAATTTAATAAAGACTCAGGGTCTGGATATTGTTTGTCATGGTTGTCTCGACTGCAGGAGCCGTGGGACGAGCAGCACATCCCGGCTCTGTTCTCCGGGTTTTGTGCTCTTCTGGTGGTCCTGTCCTACCATCTGAGCCGGCAGAGCAGTGACCCGTCCGTGCTGTTGTAAGGAGACACCCGTCACCTGGGATATTACAGTTACCTTCCACTGATGAATTTATGGCTAATTTATTCTTTCTCTCATATTTCAGCTCTTTGATTAAATCCAAACTGATGCCAGCCCTAGGGGCGGATGAGGCGGAGGAAGAGTCTGCCGAGAACATGGACCCTCTTCCTGAAAAGCTGAGAACCTCAGTGGTGAGGAGGCTGAAGGCTTAATATAGCTCACAGCTGATTACTCAGATCCAAACAGAAGAAACTGAATATTCTTAGAACTCACACTGTTTATTTTTTCCTGACAGAGAGAGATTTTGCTCTCAGATCTGCTCATCTGCAGCTTGGCTTCAATCTTGACGTTTGCCATTACAGCCAGTACAGTCTTCCTCTCTTTAAGAGTGAGTTTCATTATTCGTTATTCACTACATAAATAGTTAAACAAGAACAGCGTATAGTAAAGAGTCCCCAGTGTTTCCAACTGAAAATGACTAATATTTCTTTGGTTTTATATTAACCAGCTTCACTCCTAAAGTTTGTCCTTGTCAAGTTTCTGTACTTGTTGAACAATAGCATTTTAACATTTTAAAGTAAGTTAAGACATATATTTAAGGCATAAGGCACGTAATAGTGTGGCACGTGTGATCTGGCTTGTGCTAAATTTTCAAATAACATTCCCCTGTGTTTTAAACACAGCCCTTTGTCACCATAGTGCTGTACGCCTTGGCAGCGACGGTGGGCTTCGTCACCCACTATCTCATCCCTCAGCTACGAAAGCACCATCCGTGGCTGTGGATTTCCCACCCAGTGCTTAAGAGTAGGGAATATTCCCAGTTTGAACCCAGAGGTGAGTGTTTTGCCCTGTTTCTAGAATGTATTTTTGTCACCTGTGATACAGGACACATCCAAAACCACACTGCGTGATACTTAAATTTGAGCTAATAATCATGATAATGCGATATTTGCTATGCAGAATAATATACAGTATTTAATCATTTGCAAACTAGGGGTGTAACAGTACGCTGATCTATATCAATACATTGATTCCACGGCCATAGCATTGATTCATGTTAAAATTGTTGATCAGACATCATACATATTGTGATTAAAACAGAAAATTAGTTTTTATTTAAATGTCTGGTTGAGCTCAGGAATAAAATGTTGAATAATATTTTATTTGCTGTTTGTGATTTGATGAGAAGTAATTGTGTTAAATCAGGAGAAGATATTGCTATTTCCTGATTGAATCGTATTGTAGCAGAGTTTGTGATATCGGCAGACGCTGAATCATTGTCCGTTGAATCAATATAATATTGTATCGTTACGAAATTTACATCCCTGTTCCTCACATGCCTTTATTATGTGTTTTTTTTAGAGGACGCTCATCTGATGTGGTACGAGCGCCTCTACGTAGGGCTCTTGTGCTTTGAGAAGTACATTGTCTACCCCGCCATCGTGCTCAGCGCTCTCACCAATGACGGCTTCGCTCTCAGCCACCGGAAAAAGCTGGGTATACAGTAAGTACCTGGACAAATAGCATGTCATCCATTCCACATAAAATTACTGGCAAATAAAGAAGCTTGTCATGTACAATTCGGTCTTGTCACATAAACATTTTCAAAGCTAATCCTAGGGTGATCCTGCATATTTTTGGGGCTCCTACATCCTCTCTTTGGGCTCATTAAATAATTGCTAATGAGCTAATTAGTAACCGAAGGGATTTTTAGGATGCATGAAAATATACAGTGCAGCAGTGCCCCAAAATCCTTTTAAGATGGCATGACATTATTTAACTGATTTTCAATCCAAAACAAACCCTCATAGCTTTTCAGCTTTGACTGCTCAGCATTTTAATAGACTTGCACATCAAACTGTGTTAAAAAGTCATTTTAAGATATACTTTTTATATATATTTTGAAGGATTTGTGTTTTTTATCTAGTGATATTTGCCCACCTCTTAAGAATTAATGTTGTAGTAATGTTAGCAGTCGCCAGCGTATGATTTTTGACTGGTTGTGAACGTCATATTGTCCTGTTAGCACCGCTACTGTTAGCATTAGTACTCATTACTGAGGCTGTGTTCCCTTTGCTGAGGCCGTTGCATTTGCTTGCTTGTGTCCTGCCCTTTGCACCTGAGTGGCTCAGGTGTCTCTGTCTCGCTCCAGCTGTGATGTCTTGTTGATGACAGTTGCTGGGATGAAGCTCCTGCGCTCGTCCTTCTGCAATCCCAGCTACCAGTTCCTCACGCTCACTTTCACTGTCATCTTCTTCGAGTTCGACTACAGCATGGCTTCCGAGTCCTTCCTGCTCAACTTCTTCCTCATGTCCATCGTCTTCCATAAGGTGAGTTCCACTAGCATTTTTTTCCGACGTGGAGGCGAGATGCACATTAAAGGTGAAAAAACGAGAAACAAACGTCATGGTTTAGACGGCTGTTCGGGAAGACAGAACCACCACGCCCACCTTAACCCTACCCTCGTACCAACTAATCCCATTACTACCTACTCCTTGTGGGCGGTTATTTACAGTGGTGGCTTTTTACTGGGATCAGATGTAGATGAAAATAAGGATTCACAGATAGATGAGAATTAAATACAATAAGTGTGTCTATAAAGCTACAAACAAACTCCATATAGGGGTGTAACAGTTGACCAAGTCCATGGTTTGGTTCATGCCTTGTTTTTCTGAGCTATGGTTTGGACTGAGTAACAAATAATGGGACGGAAAATACACAGATTATATATCTGTGTGTGTGTGTGTGTGTGCGTGTCTTCAGTATAAATGAGGAATTCTCCTCATGCAATGTGTAGTATTTACCCTGTCTGGGTGACAGTGTTTTATAATTGTGAATTTAAAAATGACATTAATAAATGGCAATATTTTTTTGCAGTGGTAACGCTTTGGGGTGATTATAAGGCAGGGACAAGATGCATCACACTTAACAACAACAACAACAACAATAATGATAATAATAATAATAATATAATAACAACAGTATATCCATTATATTATATGTTATCTTTCATATTGTTATGGCTGACTGGCTTTTTAGGGATTGTTTAAGGACTGATGTCTAACATCATTAAAATCTAACTCTTGTAATCACAGTCACAACATGTCTCTGTTTTGTCTGCAGCTCTGGGACCTCCTGCACAAGCTGCACTTCATCATGGTGTATATCGCCCCCTGGCAGATCGCATGGGGCAGCGCCTTTCACGCCTTCGCTCAGCCCTTCGCTGTGCCACGTATCTTTGCAGACTTTTGTAGCCAGCGTTCCTCATGGAGTTGTCACAAATATTGCAGTTTGCACAACTTTAAATGATTTTGAGATTATTAGAATATTCGTTATAGATATTGTAGTACTGACACTAGTTCCTGGCCAGCGCTTGGAGATGTTAGCACATTCGTCTTCGAATTGTTGCGATTCCTTAATGAAAGAGCTCAGATTCTGCCATGCTGCTGCTGCAGGCGTTAGTCACTACTCTCTTCTACACACCGCTGAGCCCCTTCCTGGGCAGTGCCATCTTCATCGCCTCATACCCGCGGCCTGTTAAGTTCTGGGAGAGGAATTACAAGTAAGAACACCTTGCGCTGTGTAGATGATGTCATGAGATATGCAACCACACCGTGCAAAGTATTGGACAAATTCCAAACTATTTATTATTTGTTTAAATAATATTTCATTTTAAATTTTCTATATGTGATTTTTAAGCACATCTAGTTAGGTTTGGTGCTGTTGTATTTGCTTGAATGAGAGCTTGATGCAATGTTTGCACTAAGAATTCTTCTTCATTCGTTATTTATTTTAAATGATGTCAAAGATATTTTTAGCAGTGATGTCATGCTCTTAGCTGTGCGCCACCATGTCAGACACTCACCTATGATTTATTGATGTCATTTCGAGTTTCTAAATGTGGTGACAGAATGTTGCTCGTGGTTATATAATAATGGTGTTGTGCCTGATGCTGGTACAATTTTACTGCATTTAAATGGATATCTCTAAAAATGTACATTTATTTCTCTAAAACGTAGCACGAAACGCATCGATAACTCCAACAGCAGGCTAGTCTCTCAAGTTGATAAGGACACTGGTGAGTAAAGTGCATGGTTATTGCTTTATACCTTGAGATTTGAGAAAGGTGAGGTGTACTGATGAAAAGTAGCATTTTGTTAAGAAGAACTGTCTTGTGTCCAGGCTGTGATGATAATAATTTGAACTCCATCTTCTACGAGTACCTGACGCGCTCGCTGCAGCACTCACTGTGTGGAGATCTGCTGCTCGGCCGCTGGGGCAACTACAGCTCAGGGGACTGCTTCATCCTGGCCTCCGACTACCTCAACGCCCTCATTCACCTCATCGAAGTCGGCAACGGCCTCGTCACCTTCCAGCTGAGAGGCCTGGAGTTTAGGGGTGAGGCCTGTTTTCTAAACCTCCTGTGTCTATGTCAGTTTACCTTTTTAGACAGAAAAACAGTGTTCTTCAACAGTAGTAGACCCCAGTCAATAAATCAGTGTGTTCAGGATCAGATGGTTATTTTATGTGATGAGGAGCAATTCCATAGTTTTCCCAATGTTGTTTTATGCATTTATCACGATGCTATTATAGTGTTCTAACTTTCTAGCATTCTAACCACTAGACCATCACTTCCCACAGGTACATATTGCCAGCAGAGAGAGGTGGAGGCCATCACGGAGGGGGTGGAGGAGGACGAAGGCTGCTGCTGCTGCGAGCCGGGGCATCTTCCCCACGTGCTGTCCTGCAACGCTGCCTTCAACCTGCGCTGGCTGGCCTGGGAGGTCACCACCACCAAGTACCTGCTGGAGGGCTACAGCATCAGCGAGAACAACGCTGCCACCATGCTGCAGGTCTACGACCTCCGCAAGCTGCTCATCACATACTACCTGAAGGTATCCAGCCTGGCGTTTAGCACTCAATCATATGCATCTGTAAACCCCTCCACTCTCTTTACTGGTAACATTTCTAGCAAGTGTGAATCGTATTTCTCTGCATTTATGCTAGGGTGTGAATAGTAAGGGTTGATCGATTACCGGCCAGGCCGATATTAGGAATTTTGCTGATTGTCAGTATCAGTGTTTAATTTTCTCCATATCATTTCATTTCATATCATTACTAGCACACAACATAGTCTCTCTGTTGCATTGTCTTTTTTAGAGCATCATCTACTACCTGGTGATCCACCCAAAGCTGGAGACGTGGCTTAAGGAGCAGTTTATGCAGGAGGCCCTGCAGCCCTACAGCAAGTGGCACCACATAGAGAGAGACCCGGCCGTGTTCAGCGTGAAGATCGATGAGGACTATGTTCACTGCCTGCAGGGCGTCACCAGGGCCAGCTACTGCAACGTCTACCTGGAGTGGATCCAGTACTGTGCGGGGAAAATGGAACAGGTCAGGAGATGCATCTCTTCGTTCATTTTAAAGTGGATTTCCAAATGCAAATGTCACCCTCTGAAAATGACAGTGAAGCACAGTAGAGGGCAGCTTTGAAAATGGCCTTATCAAGTTGCTGCAGTGATTTGCTGTGATTCCATTTGATTTACAGACAGATTGACAGTGAATTGTCTATAGCTGTACATTCTGAGTTGGCACAGTGTTTTTCTCTGTAATACACAGCAAGTTTACTAGACAGTGTCCAGTGTAGCTGTGTGTCTTAATAAATAATGTATAAACTTGCTCTGCTGTGTTGCGGACAAGGCTTTGTTTTGTGCTTCTTATGTTTCAAGACTACACATTCACTGTCAGCAGTGAAGTGATTGACCTTTTCCGTGTTCTCAGCCAGTGGAGTGTGACGAAGATTCTTCTCTGGTCACTTTGTGCTTTGCTCTGTCCGTGCTGGGTAGAAGGTCCCTGGGCACAGCGTCGCATAATATGTCCAACAGGTATTTTCTGATGGTCTAGAGCAGATATGCTGTGATTTTTGTGTGATTTTATTAACAGACAAAAAATGACACGACTGAAAAAAAGCCACTAGGCTAAGCACTGAAATGAACGCAGACCAAACACAGGAACACAAACCTGGAACTCATGAGCTCAGTGATAAAAACAAACCAAAATAGAACAGAAGCTAGCATAAAGACAAAGAGGAAAAGACAACTTCTTAAAATGTAGAGACATGGGTGAAACACATTAGGGCAAACAAACCACACACAAAGAGAAGAGAAGATGGAACAAGGCAACCACAATATAGGAGTAGAACATTTACAGACACAGCATTTAGCTTTTACTCATATCCAGAGTAACTTCCATTTAATAATTACAGGGACAGTCTGCCTGAAGCAACTTGGGTTAAGGGCATTGTTAACGATCTCTCAGGATTCAAACCCTCAATCTTAGGGTCACTAACACAGAGTTTCACTTACTCAGATCACTGCTTCACCACCACCACCACCACCACCAGGGAGACTTTGGAAACATCATCTGTGTAGATTTAGGTTTGGTTTGACACACTTTTATTTTTCTTTCCTTTTTAGTTTGGAGTCCTTCCTGTATGGGTTTAACACATTGTTTAAGGGAGATTTCCGCATCGCCACTAAGGACGAGTGGGTGTTTGCTGACATGGACATGCTGCAGAAGGTGGTGGCACCCGCTGTGCGAATGAGCCTGAAGCTACACCAGGTGTGAACATGGCAGCTCAACGCTAATGCTGGAGAAAAATAGCAGTACTGAAGTACTTCAAAGCTGGGAATCTTTTCAACAACCCTTTTAAACGTGGGCACTGAGCAGATTTATCTCAAGATCACAAACTGACATTCAGCAACAAATTCTCACAGCAAAATGGCTGTAGTCTCTCTACTCCAGAGAGACAGGCTAGTTTAAGCGTTTGAAACAGGTTTTGGTGATTTTAGAGCCAAACTAGCTTTACATGAGTTTTGATCAATTGACCATTTACAAATCAGAAAAAGACTACAGTTGACCAGCTTGAAGTATATTAAATCGTTGATGGATTCAGTTCCATTTTTTGGAAATGGAAAAATTGTCTAGCAGATGCTCTTACGAAGATGCTCTTTTTAAATAGAGGGACAGTCTCCCTGCTGCAACTTGGGGTGAAGCAGCCTGCCCAGAGGTCCAATAACCACAAACTACCACCACTATATATCATCTGTGAACCTAATCCACATATAAATGTATAAATCTAACGCATTAATTATGATTATGGAGGTGGTCTAGTGGTTAGGATACTTGCCTCTGAACCAAGAGGTTGCTGGATTGAATTCTACCTCCAGCACTACTATCACTGGATCCCAAATTGATCTCAGGAAATCTGTCCCTGAAATTAGGAAAATGGAAATAGCTCTGGATAAGAGTGTCTGCTAAATGTAGTAAATGTAAATGTACATCTCAGCATTTCTGTGTAACACAGAATAATACCACATCTGGAATAACAAGACTCTCAATTTTTTAAAGGAAGCTCAATACAACATCCACCAGATAACCTTAGTTACTTCAATTATGTCATTTTCAGGACCACTTCACGAGCCTGGAGGAGACGGAGGAACCGGCGGTGCTTTACGAGGCCATCAGCACGTACAGGAGCAGTCTGGTGATCTGTGATGAGAGCGACCCGGCCTGGCGCAGGGCCGTACTGTCCAGCCGGGACACGCTGCTCACGCTGCGTCACATGGTGGACGACGGTACTGACGAGTACAAGATCATCATGCTGTACAAACGCCACCTCAGCTTTAAAGTCATCAAGGCAAGTCCATGAGCATGAGATCTTTTAATATATGTTATTTAATATAATAAGATTACAGCAGGATTGAAGATAATTATTAAAGCTGTTAGCTCAAGAACCTTGATTAATCATCCTTAAGAGCACAAGTTCCACTTGCTGTTGCCAAGTCTGAATCTATAAATTGTTATAAATGCACTTTACTAATAAAATTGTGTAGGATTTTCAGCTACACAAGATATTGTGAGTTGGAGTCTGGCTTTGCCATATTTCCAGAACTACCACAATTGAGTCCCTGAGCAAGACCCAAATAATGTGTCAATTCTTGTTTCACATAGTCATTAGTCAGTTTTTTGTCACACTCGCCATCCCTGCTTTCTCTGAATGTGGCTCCTGTTCTGATGCATATTTTACATCACCTGATAGTGAGTAGGATTCTTAGCAATGAAACAAAGAGGACGAGGTTTTGAGTCTTGCTCTGTTCTACCTTTAGAACTATCACAGTTGAGCACCTGAGCTAGACCCTTAATCCAAAATTTCTCCAGGGAGATGTGCCCTGTAATTAGGAAATGGAAGTTACTCTGAATGAGCTGAATTGAAATGAATTGAAAAATGTCCTCTTTCCAAACCTGGGGTAGCAAAAATTTCTTGGCACCTGGAAACTTGATTAAGAAAGTGAATGAGTGATTATTTGTCATTGTGAACACACCACACAGTGCACCTCAACAAAATGTGACCTCTGCATCCGTGAAAGAGCAGCGGGCAACTGACATGGGCAGTGCCCGGGGAGCAGGAGACAGTACCTTGCTCATGAGTTACTGGTGCGGGATTTGGCAACCTTCACACTACCAAATGCCTCGAAACACTTGACAGATTTGGAACATTTAGCAGATAAGTAGAGAAGATCATGAAGTTTAGTTTGAAGAAGTCAGAGATTGTTTGCTTTCATCAAAGATTAAAAAATTCAGTCACTTTGTCTGATATTTCTTGTGATTCACTTCAAGCATATTTGACTTGTATAACACTTTTATATGACTGACACAGACAACAGACATTCATTCACCAGTGTTATCTTATTTGGGCAGTGTCTCTAGGTAAGACCAATCTAATCTTATTGCATGGATAATTGTGCAAACCATCAGGTTACTGGGTTTTTTATTAGTTGTACAGGTATATATCATACTATTTGAATGTTGTAACTTTCTTATACATGGGAATGAGGCCCATTGTCACAAAGCATTTTTGCATATGACCAGGTCCAGAAGGGGGTGTATGAAGCATCTAGCATAAAAATAAAACTCCTTGACTGACCATATTGTTGTCATGTGTGTGTCCTCATTTGGCTTTCAGATCAATAAGGAGTGTGTGCGAGGGCTATGGGCAGGCCAGCAGCAGGAGCTCATCTTCCTGCGCAACCGCAACCCAGAGCGAGGGAGCATCCAGAACTCCAAGCAGGCACTGCGCAACATGATCAACTCGTCGTGCGATCAACCGCTAGGCTACCCCATGTTCGTGTCCCCGCTCACTACCTCCTACCTGGGCACTCACAAGCAGATGAGAAACATCTGGGGCGGCCCTCTCAGCCTGGAGAGCATCCGCACGTGGCTCTTCTCCAGGTGGCTCCGGTGAGTCTCACACACTATTCAGTTAGCTGTGGCTCTTCATTCTATTTACTAACTGGTGGTTTTAGTGAACACATTTATAAGCACTTACAACAGTTATACTCGGCCTACTGGAAATAATTTAGTTGACTATAACGATTTGAATAAGGGGTGCTTTTCCAGTGCCAATTAAACAACAAAGAGGAAACATAATTGCAAATAATCCCTTTAATGAATCAGGTGAAACGCAAGAAATACAAAAAAAGGAAACAATAACCTAAGGGGCAACACGGTGGCGCAGTGGTTAGCGCTGCCGCCTCACAGCGACAAGGTCCTGGGTTTGATCCCCCGGTCGGCCTTAGGGTCTTTCTGTGTGGAGTTTGCATGCTCTGCCCGTGTTCGCGTGGATTTCCTCTGGGTGCTCCGATTTCCTCCCACAGTCCAAAAGCATGCAATATTGGTTAATTGGTGACTCTAAATTGGCCCCATAAGGTGTGAATGAGAGTGTGAATGTGTGTGTGCCCTGTGGTGTGTTGGTGCCTGCCCAGGGTTGGTCCCCACCTTGCAGCCATAGTTCCCGAGAGGCTCCGGTCCCCACGACCCCAATAGGGATTAAGCGGTTCAGACAATGAATGAATGAATGAATTAATGAATGAAACAGTAACCTGATAGAAACTTTTAAATACCCAGACTACTAGAGGTAATGTGCAGGAATCTAGGTCCTTAAACCGCTAGGTCCTTCCTAGCGATTAGGTCCAAGTATTTGTCTTACTGTAAATATGATCGGTCAGTTATTGTGTATGTAAATAGTAATTCTTTCCTTTCATCAACTCGACCCTCTCTTCTGTCAGTGTAAGAAAGGACAACCTGACCAGCTGTAACAGTGGAGTGAACATGGAGGATGTGGACTGCGCTGGATCATCCATCAGTCAGAACCACAACTCTCTCACCTCCCAGAGCACCAGCATACACCAGGCCCGACCCCGGAGCTCTCAGAACAGACACCACGGAACAGGTCAGACTGTACACTGCCAGCACTTGAAACACAAGATGACATGAGTTAAAGAAGTGTTTCCACAATCAGGGTTATTGGTTCAAAACCTGAACCAGTGAAGGGTTTCTATAAGGCACCCCTAGACACTCGAAAAAAAACTCCCTAAAGTTACAGGAACAGTCTCTCTGAGCAACTTTATGTTAAGGGTTTTGCTTGGGGCTCAATTTTGGTGCTAGAAGTAGTGTAGACACAGACAGGTTGGTGGTGGTTTGGTAGTAAGATGCTTAGTTACAGACTAAAGAGGTAGGAACCACAAAAAATTTATCTTCCACCACTGAGTCCCTTAGTCACACATACTTAATAGGGTGGCGCAGTGGTTGGCACTGCAGCCTCGCAGCGAGAAGATCCTGGGTTCGAAGCTCCGGTCCGCCTGCCAACCCGGTTGGGATTAGGCAGTTCAGATAATGAATGAATGAATGAATGAATGAATGAACATACTTCATATAAAATGCAATTAACGGCAGCTAGACTTTTCACAGGACTATGGAGCCTTTAAAGTGAGTTTTGTGTAAATGCTGTGTAACCATGTTGTCCAGTGATGTTTTTGAAAGCTCTAAATTAAGTTTAAATGGTATTCTAAACTGATGTACCGATGTTTAGTTGGGAGCACACAAACTGCTGACATGGACATGCTTTATGCTAGATCTTTATAGCAGAGACCTAGTCTAAAGTATAGGAATAAATCTCATTCTCACTCAAAAACATCTCATGATCAACATGAAAACATTCCTGGAGCTCAAACTCATACTTCTTATCACTTTAACATGGCAAAAATTCAGACATTTCCATCCAGACTCTCACCATGACCTTGGTGTCCCGCTACAGGCCGAAGGGAGTACCGCAGTCGCTCGGTGCAGCCTCAGGGCCAGCGGCCGCCCGTCACCAGCCGCTCGGGCCCCATCCTGGACAGCCATCAGGCATCAGGCTCTGCAGGCCCCGGCCTGGCGCAGCGTCTCTCCAACAGCCAGCTCTCCTTCAACACCTCGTCCATTGCCTCCGTCTTCTCACAGGCGCCTCGGCTGTCCACGACAGGGCCCCAGACGGCAGGGCAGCACCGAGCCAGCCAGGCCTCTTCCTCCAGCTCCACGCTGAGCCTGCTGTTCGGGAAACGCAGCTTCTCCAGCGGCCTGGTCATCTCCGGCCTGTCCGCGGCTGAGGGGGGCAACACGAGCGACACCCAGTCCTCCAGTTCTGTTAACATCGTCCTCGGCCCCTCTGCACGCTCTGCCAGCCATGCTACACAGGTAAACTAATGCGTATGTGCATAGCCAGATTTTAATGCAGCAATTTTGTTACATTGGCTATGCTAAATCGCCCATAGGTGTAAGTGTGAGTGTGTTTGTGTATGAATGCGAGCCCTGTGGTGTGTTGGCCCCAGCATTCTGCCCGTAGTTCCAGGATAGGCTCTTTTACATAACTACGGTAAATATGTACCATAGTTTCAGACACATAGCAATAATGGAAATGCTGCTCTGACTGAAGATTGATTTCCCCCAAAAATCTTCTGTATAAAGTAGTGGTTCTCAATCCTGGTCCCTGCTCTGCACAGAGTTTGTATTTCCAGCAGCAGTAAACCAACCTTAGTAAATCAGTTTCGATCAGGTGAGATGTGACTGAGAACTCTTGAATCTGTGCACAGCAGAAGTTTGTGAGAACTGGGATAGTGAGTGATTATTTGTCATTGTGAACCCAGCACAGCACAGTGCACCACAACGAAATGTGACCTCTGCATTTGACCCATCCGTGAAGGAGCAGTGGGCAGCTAACAAGCACCCGAGGAACAGTGCTTGGGGAGTGTACCTTGTTCATGAGAACCTCAGTGGTAACTTTACCGGCCCTGGATTCGAACCTGCGACCTTCTGATCGCGGGGCAAACATCCTACCGTTACACCACCAACTGCCCCTTGGTTGTGAGGTGTCACATATTTTGTCAAAAAGCCAAAATCTCAGTCTGTATAGTTTTATGGATGTTTATGGGATTTTTACTACATAAAACCATGCAAACCTTCACAGGCACAACTAAGTGAATCTTGGTACCAGATACCACTAAGTCATTTCGACTTTTATTTATGAATGTTATGAAAGTTGTATTGAGATCACTACTGATTTTTAAAATTAAGCTGCAAATGTCTGAGCCTTCATTTCAAGCGACAAACCATGATCTATTGTCTTGTACCAAGCAAAGTAAATTTAGAGGTGTTTGTCCATCATAATAAAGAAGTATTGCCAAGATACTAAACCAATATTTTTCTTCTCATTGTCTCAAGAGCATAAGTAATTTGTCTTGATCTTGAGATAATGAGAAGACAAATAATGTTGACGCATGTTCTCTAGCATTCTCGTCTTTAGAATGGTGTCCGTAAAGAGGTGCAATGATGATTTTAGTCTCTTCTGGGATTCAAACTTCCAGTCTTAGGGTCACCAACACGGTGTTTCAAACACTCAGAACACTGTCTAAACAACCCTAGTGTTCAGGACTTATTGGGCCACTTGTGGTGGCACACAGTAAAGCAACAGCATATTACGCACATGATTATGAATTTCTGGCTCCTCTGTGTGTGTATATACAGTATGTAGCTCTTGAAATGCCTTAAAATGTACTTTTTGCTTCATCCAGTGGACATCAGAGGCCTATGAGAGCATAGATGCGACGTCCACAGCAGCCACGGGGCAAAAAGACAACACGGCATCAGGGGATAAGACCTGCTTCCAGAGCCTGGACAAGAGCCAGGAGGACTCAACCTTGGCTACCCGTAATGCTACAGACCAGAAGACTATCTGAGATCCCCGCAGCATCTCCTGCCTCTCGCTGACACATCCACACCACCCTCAAGACATGTTTTTAAGTCCCAAAAAACTGATTAAACACAATTAAATGGGAAAGATATCACAGGCTAGGAAAGGCCTGAAGTTCTGGACGTATGTTTGCACTGCCATGATGATTTTTTGCCATAAACTTCAGCATTCTTAGGACAGAAAACCGAGGCCTAAAAATGCCTGCAACTTATAGTGGATATAAGAGTAGGTTTGAGCTTATTCCTGTGACTATGTGAATGGTAACAACATCCATTAGAATATTGTCACTGAAACACAAAAGCATGCAGACTTCTGTTATAAACACCACACAGAAATAGACACGTTTGCCACGTTTAGAAGATCTAATGCAGATAAAAGTCATTAAAGGTTCCATTCTGCACAGTTGGAAAAAAATCAAGAGTTGAATTTAACAGTTTATAGAAGTTAGGCTGGACTTACAGGAACACAGCAGTTGATAATAGTGCTGGGGTTTATGTTGTGTGTAGCTATGCACACAGGCAAACCAAGCCAAAAAAAAAGTATTCCATGCAAAAAGCCGTGCCTTTTTAATAAAGGGATGGCAAAGCATCAGAGTTCCTTATAACTGGATTAGACAAGACCTGAACATTGTCAGAGAAGCAGCAGTGTTTTACTCTGGGAAGTGGAAACTGTGGAGTATAATTTGGTCTATAGAATGCAACTGACGTCAACAAAATGCAACTTTCACGATCATAACCCTCAAGTGCTTATCACTTTTAGACTCAACTATTTGTGATTTTTCTGGTCTTCTTTAAGAGGACGCACTGACCCTTTATGCTGTGTATGTCAAAAACTGATCCAACAACTGAGTTTAATACAAAGCCAGTGCCATATGGATTATGCATTTTCAGTAACACACGAAGAATGTTCTTTTAGGTCTGCACCTTCTTTTAAGTCTGTCTTCACTTAAGTTCTGACAATGAACCATCTCCAATCAGAACTACAACTGCTTTAATTACATTTCCATTGCATTATATTTGTATTTTATTATTTAAGCTCTTAGAGCGTTTAAGTGAATTCACACCGTAAGTGTGATCAGTACCTCTCAAACAAAAGACCTCATCTTACGTGAGACGTGATCAAATGGGTCCGGACTTGAATTTGTTCAAGGATGTGTGGTTAAGTCCAAGTTGTATATAATCATCATCTAGCGAAGGAAATCCACTCGACACCGTCTCATGGCCAACGGGGCACAGAACAGTCAACTCTGTTGATGCCGCTATTCTATCCTTTAGGTGTTAGCGTAAGAGACTTTAAGGAGATTATTTAAGAAAGATCCACAGTGTGTGTGATGTGTTGTAACATTGTTGATTGGTAAAGAAACTCTAAACCCAAATTCATAACGAGCTCATAAATATGGGTATCTTTTGAGGTATCCACACCTCAACACATTTGTAATAAAAGAAATGCAAACAGCAGCGTCTGCTCTCTTCAAGTCTCATTTAATACATGAACATGCTGATCTTTTCTCTAGGACACACGCCATTTAAAGGAGAACTTCGGCAATTTCGATATTTAGCTCTATTCTAAAGTGCTGTCAGTAGTGACAAAAACGACAAATATTGGTGCTGCCTACACCGACTTGCGCTCCTTCTAGTGTTCGCACCCTGGCAACTGTAGCGCTAACCACTTGGGGCAGGTCTCGTTGCTTCCGGTAAAGTCCACTCTAGTCGACTGTCGAGCTTGTGGTCTCACTTCCCATTCACCTGAGCTCGGCAGTCGACTAGTGTGGACTTAACCGGAAGCGACGAGAGTAAACAGGTACGTGACTGCCTGAATAAATACAAGTTTTATTCTGTTCTTTCACAACTGCTGCAGTTACATATGCACTGTGTCTCTTAGGGAACCGACTCGTGTTGCCTAGCACTTATAATGACATTTTGAGCATGTTTAGTGGCTAAAAGCACGTTTAAAACAATCTAGTTTGTCATCTAGTGTGCGAACCCTAGGAGGAGTATAAGTTGATCTACTGACAGCACTCCATGGCACCGAAAAATAGAACTAAATGTTGAAATTGACCGAAGCTCTCCTTTAAGACTTGGATCTCATATATGCTACAATGTCTCATTACACAACGGAAAACTTCAGATTAAGTGTGCAACAGTAAAAATGAAAACTACTCGATGCTATGTGAAGGACAATTTCTTAAACATGGAGTTGACTGATCAGATCAGAGGTTATTATGGCTTATAAACTCTTGCAGACTACTGCAAAACAATTAAATTCATTTAAAAATAGACAAACACTGGGCAAAATTCTTTCGACTGAATCAATCATAAGAAGTGAAAATTAGTTTATTCTTGGGATTTGAATTTTACATAGCAGCATTGTTTAAAACTCAAAAACTCTGCAGGGTATTATAGAGGAACAGATTAAACAGTATGACATTATATAGTATGTTAATCTGCATAAAACAAACTCTTTTAAACTGTGTGTAATTAGATTATTTACCCAAATGCAATATCTAGGCATTCAAAAAGAAATGAAAGCACACAGGCAAAAGTGAAGATGGATTTGACTTCACAAAAAAATCAAAATGGGACTTTAATGGTGAATTGTAGATGTAGACAACTGTAATGGTAATGCTGAATGGTTAAATGAAGACAGTCTAGTGGTAAGATGTTCACCTACGGACTGGGTGCGTAACGATACAATCAATCTACAAGGATTCAATGATCAACAAGTCCATAGTACTGATCCAAAAGGAAAACACTGATCAGCCATCATATATATTGTAACGTCCCTCACCAAGCAAGCGAGACCTCATCACATTTTCATCACAGTTTTTATTAAGCACCATAACACAGGCTACTGTGGGCTGCAGCACAGGAATACAAAATGTCAAATGAGATTTTAGTTGCTTGTGGTGATCTGACACGATTGAATCTGCCGGGTTCAGAACAGTCCAGACTGCTTCCATGTCACACGTCTCCTCCCACTAAGTAATGATCACTTTTACGTTATGGTTTGCGTTACTACTTACTAATTTGTTTCTTTTTTCTCTTTTCTCAAGTTGTCCCATCCCTTTGCTCAAAATTTAAATCATTTTCCTTTTGTTTCCTACTGTGGAGAACTTCAGATCCAGCTCTATATCAAAAAGACAATACGCGTTAACCTTCCTCCTATTGGGCATTTATCCCTATTTACCATGCAAAAAAAAAAAAAAAATCAAACACGTTTATCACTGGGCCTCTTAAAAGCCACAATATTTGTGTATTATTTTGGCACATGTACAATTACAAAAGAGAAAACTGCATCTAGTGTCTCTCACACAGTGGCCTTATCACAGCAACCAATGCAGATGATAAACATTCTTTGGGTCTTTGACAAAAGGAAACATTAGAGCCTACAAGAGTCCTCTACAAAGAATTTACAAATCCCACATTACACTGATCATGCAGTATGACGTCAAAAAATCTTCCCAGTACTGCCAACGTTACTTCATAAAGTTCATGCTACGGTAGGAGAGAGTTCTAGAAAATCATGTTCTCCTCCCCAATTCACGTACAGTACATTATTTGAGGACTGCAAGTCTAATACAGAGCATAAGCACCATAATTATCATTTTTATTATTTCTCTACAAATTTTGTATGACACTGCTGTTTATATATGAATAACAAAAAAAACAACCTTTATAGAGCTTCCAATAATAAATTCATATGCATATTCCATACTTAGGAATATAAAAATGCAATGCTTTTAACTGCTCTACCCCTAAAATAACAGCATCTCCTCATCTCATTAACAAGAGAAGATAAGTAATTCCAGATAATCTTTTATACTTCTGCCATGAAAGTCTAAAATGTGTTCAGTATTAACCAAACAAGCAAAAAGCTCTTCTGTGAAATTCTGCAAATCACAGCACTTTAACACATACTCATACAGTATTGTGGGTTATGTATAACTCGACTATTTCAATTAGCAACTGCATGCTGAATACAACATTACATCACAGCAATATGTACAAAGGCATTTTTATCTCCTGGCAAAATCCAACAAAACAAACAAAAACAACTTTGTTAAAAACACCACAGATTGTACAATTTGCAGGCATATTAAATATTAATAAACAGCATCAATGTGCTATTTAAAAGAAAGATCCATCTGGACTATCAAAAGAGTAGATACGTGTGATCTTCTGTATTGTTAAAATATTTTTGCATACTCCTTTTAAAGCCATATTCAGGCTTTAAAAGGAGCCATATAAGTCATATATGTTTATAGCTCAATATGTCTTCTAGTTAATTTTTAGATATAAAACTATTCTAACACTCCAAAGCCAAAACAGAGCATCATTTATTATCATGTGCAGGTATTTACAACCTTTATACACATCTCTGTAGATCATTAATAATCATTTTTCCATTTAGGCCTGTTCAAGCCTTTAAAAATCTGTGTTCTGTTTAATGTTGCTTTAAAGTGACACTGAATTCCACACTAAATGTGTGTCCCTTTACCCCTAACGGTATGAACATGGATTACATAACTTCTACGATTATTGTTGCAGTATTTTTTGTAGGTATAATTAAGTATAACATAAGCAGAATTAGGTAAAAATGTATAAATGATATCCAAAAGTAGAAATTGGTGCTAATGTGTATGTCTACTAAAGCTGTTTATCTCTAATGTAATGTTTTTTGATGTATCTCATTCTCAGAGTCTTGCTTATTGTGAGTTAAGAAGCACAGTAATTCAGTGTAAATAAACAGTATTAATATGGCCAACTCTGCATTTCCACTGCACAGTCTTGTACAGATTTGAGTGTCTATGGTCTGCTCTGTCATTGCATGATAACAGAAATAATAGTCTACATGTAAAGGCACTTCTAATTTGAAATGGCATGTCTTGGAGATTTGACATTTACACTGGGCCCAGTTAATCCTCAATAATGAACGATTTCCTCTTCTCTTTAGAACTGGCTTCTCATGTCATTTAGTTTGGTGAAGCTCTGTGGGTAAAATTGGACTTTAAAACAAGTAATTTGAACATTTCTGCCAGATTTTCAGTCATGTCTGACCAGTTTAACCTTCATTAAAGTTATCATTTTGAGCTCTTTTAAAAAATGTGACCCTCCACGGCAAAACCAGTCGCTTGTCGCAAATTTTCAAAATTGAGTTCCATGAAAGGGCATAAATCAACCTTCAAAAACGACATTTATATCGAATGAATCGGACGTAATTGAGATATCAACATTCAAAGGAGCCGGTTTCTCCTGTCACGCCTCAGTCACTTGTCGCAAATTTTCAAAATTGAGTTATGATGTTTTGAAAGGGCATAAATCAAGCTTCAAAACGATACCTATATCAAATGAATCGGACGACATGTGACTGAGATATCAACATTCAAAGGAGTCGGGTTTCTCCTGTCACGCCAAGTGAGAAACGGAGAAATCTGCCTTTGAAGTTGACTATCGCCGTAGCACTCACAGACGCTTGGTGCGGTCGCGGCTACGTTTGTATTTACGGTAGCCTACGCTGCATTCACAGCCACACGGATAGCCTACCTGCGTTAGGTTAACTGAACTCGGGAGACGAAGATGGATTCCGGAGAAATATCTTCGTAAATATTGGAGTAGAGCGGTCAAAACAGAAACTTTTAACATTCTGCTGGAATTGAATTCCTCACCTCAAGAAAGTCATGTTTTTAGGATGGAAAGGGTAAGTTTTTCAGCCAAATTTATTCACAACAGTACAGTATAGACCTTCCACTGTTTCAAAACACTAAAACCAAAAAATCCATAATTTTAACCCACGCAACATAAACGATCGTTTTTCTCGGAAACCTGTGGGTGGAGGTGGTCTAGGGCAGCGTTTCTCAATCCCAGTCCTCGCGGCCCACCGCTCCGCACATATTCGGTATTTCCTACACTGCCGCACGCTGGTCCTACGTTGCTAATTAGCTAATCAGTAGCATCAGCTGTGCTGTGGGTCGGGAAAGTCGAATCTGTGCAGAGTGGTGGTCCGTGAAGACTGGGATTGAGAAACGCTGGTCTAGGGTACGAGGTGGATACTCTTCCATACCTTAAGAGGTTGGAGGTTCAAATTCAGCTCTACTCTGCTGCTGAAAACATCACCACTGGGTTTCTGAACAAGACTCTTAACCCCAAGTTGCTTCACTAACAAGTGTAAGTCACTGGTTTAGGTGTGGACTGGTTTCCAGTTTCAAGGTATAGTGAGGTTTGTCACAGCATCAAAACCACCAACATTTTCCATCATAACAGTCCTGCACGATTTTCTGTGGGCAGGAATCCCTCAGGTTGAGCTCAGCATCAAGTAAAGCCTTGTTCTTACTACAGGGTCTTAAGGCTGTTACTGATTCTCTGACAAAAGCCGTAGATCAGACACAACTTCACATTTGATGAGCAATGAGCAGTGGCTATGTGTCAACACTACAAGGATGTGATCAAACAAGCTTGACTGACTATTCGCCCGCTCCAACCAAATATCTAGATGAAAGGGAAAGATTTTTTGTCATGGAAAACAGCACACAGTCCACCACAATGAAATGTTACCTCTGCATTTGACCCATCCGTGAAGCAGCAGTGGGCAGCTGGCATAGGCAGCACCCGGGGAGCAGTGCTTTGGAGCGCTACCTTGCTCATGAGTAACTCAGTGTTGATACCATTACCGGTCTGGGATTCGAACCGACGACCTTCTGATCACAGGTGAAAGCCCTAACCATCACGCTATCAACTGCCCTAGTTGCTGAGGAGTCACTGACAGTTGTTTTTTCTTTTAGCATGTTTTTTTTTGGAACTAAGCCCAAAACAACTCGTGACGCTTGTTTTTGTTCACCGTCCATTTTGAAACTTCTGTCTTGACGAAGGGTCACATGGTTTCAATTCTGGCTGTTTAAATATGAAACAGAGTAATAAATAGTTCAATGAAAAAAATAATTCTACCAGACATTTTTAAAATACATTTTAGAGCTGTAATTCCAGTACCACAACACGGTGAGATATTTGACATTTTTGCTTATGGTTATCATCCTGTCGTAATCTCATCCCGCCGCACCCCTACTCCGGATGTGTCTGCGAAATCATGCAAATGTACGTGGCTAAAAATTTGTAGATACTGATGTAAATCCCTTAATAATTACACAGATACCAGCATTGAGTGTATGTGGTTCAGCAGACGCTCTCCTTCCATTTCCTAATTTCAGACACAGTCTCCCTGGAGCAACTTGGGGTTAAAGGTCTTGCTCAGTGGCCCAGTGGTGGTAGTGTTGGAGGTTATCGAGCTGGATTCTTAGTTGAGTTTAAAGCACTAGGCCACCACCCAGCACATCACCGTCATCCTGTACTTGGTGAGTGTAAGTTCCTCTCCTCATTTAAAGTAAGTTCTTACACATCAGATCTCAAGACTTCCCAATACGGCAGGAGATTCTACAGAAGGAACTTCTCATATATTTCAGATAGCGACTCTCAGACGTGTATTTCCACAAAACTGCACCAAGGCAACATTTCATCAACATTAATGATCAACTCATGCACATTGTGTTAAATAGTCAAATCTTTCTGTCTAAAGTTTGGTGTCAGTAAACATTATTAAAAGTAACGAGACGTGTGTGTTTCTGCTCTTTTGCATGCGTCACCTGACATGACCAAAAGACTAATAAAACGACAGCCATAATCCCTTGCTTCCTTAACATCCTTACAGATAGTATTAAAAACAACGTCTGATGTGGGATTAATGTGATCTCCCTCTGAAAAACATGACCCTGTCAGGCCTCACCCCCGACTCGTTTTAGAACAGCTGACAGTATAAGCAAGCCATTAAAACACAAGTCATAATTCTGTAAAATCAGTTCACCTTCGAATAATTCAATCAATCAATGTCAGAAGAAAAAAAAAAACAAAATAAAAACATGAACCTCTGGCTATGTCTCGTCCAGAAAGAAAATCACAACAATTTAATGAACAGGTTTTGGGGGAAAATGATATACACATCTGATATTACCAAACATCAAGCTGTCATGCTGTACAGGGACCTGCTTCACCAAAATAATAATGAGAGAAGTCTAACGACGTGAGGAAGCTTAACAGCGCTCTGGAAAGTGCTGTGGTAGAGCGGTAGATCACGACTGCAGCAGTTCTCCAGCCATAAAATCCCAACTCCCCGAAGGTGTGGCTAGAAAAGGTGGCGGCTTGTGTCAATATTGTCTCTGGAGGTGTTGGTGTTGTCCAAAGGTGTTACTGGTGATAATGACTAGCCCATGTGCAGCTGTTCTCTTGGGAGGAATCACGTTGAGAATTTATAATAACTTATCTAGGAATCTGTGTTACTTACTTATCTCAGAATTTATAATGATCACAAGAAAATGGTCAAAAGCTGATCAGAGAAGTTTTAAAGGAACAAAGAAAATCTGACCAGATTCGTTTCTAATTGAGATTGAATGTTTTAGAGGCTGAGGCCAAATTTGAGGTTTTATTCTGCATTAAAAAACACCAGATGGAGCTGAGTGTCACCCTCCTGTACAGCAGCACCCTATTAAAGGGGGGGAAAAAAGCTCCCCTCTTCCTTTTAACTGCCAAACAGAATGGAATCTTAAAATCCGAAAAGATTGAGGATGTGAGAGCTGTAGCGCAAATCCTTTCAACCGACAGGACAAAAAGAACAAAGAGGTAGATATTCTTGTTCTCAAAAAGCGTGTTTAAGGTGCCCAAAATAGCCCTTCAACCTGCATCAAAGAAGATCGAATGCACCCTTAAAAACAAGACATGGACGCTTTTAGAATCGAATCCATCTGTGGACCATTTGATTGCAATTTCTGTAACGGACGAGACCTCAATTCCATGCTTCCAAAACGGTCTAATAATAGACCCGACGTTTTGCAGTTCGTTCACGTGTGTGCATTTTCCATAAAAGGCGAAATGCCGACCTATGGAGATGTGAAAAACAAACACAGTTGACCACAACACAAATTTATTTAAGTGTTAATTCAGTCTCTGTTTTTTCCAAGAAGGCATACTATTTGTCATATATTTGTTATAATTATATAGAATCAAAACATCATTTTTCCGACCAGGACTCAGGAATATCAGCAAAGGGAAATGTAAACCGTGTTCCATCCATCAGAATGAAAATCGTCCCTCCAGCGCCGACCCTCCCCCCGAACCCCTCAACACGTAACATATTTGCATAGGCAAAATGAGATTAGCCCTTAAAGAGTGAATCCTGAATCTTTATCTAATTATGCTGAGTAAAATTCAACAAATAATAGCTACTCTTTGTCGAAAAACTCTTCGTAAAACATCTGTGCACATCTATCTCGTTTACAGTGTTAGGCTTCAAGTACATCAAAATGAGACAAATTAACATTGGCAACTAGATGTGAAAAAAAGCAACATGAGAGGTAGAAAACAAAAACAGTAAGTATCTTCACAAGGTCGTTCCTCTGATCGTGGAGGATTTGAGATTTTATTTTTACAAAAAAACAAAACAAAACCAAGGAGCCTTTATGCAAGAAATAAAAAAGAAAAGATCGTCGTTCAACCTCGAGTCACAACAGAAGTCTGGTCCCTGGGGTTAGATCTCAGGTTAAAAACTCTTCATCTCTCACGGTGGAATACAATCGCACCCCAAAACATCAATCAAATGGGTTAAAAAATCCACAACTTCCCAAAACAATTACTGACTTGGCACCGCGAAAAGTTCTTAAATGGCAATCACCTTTGAGGTGTCAGTTTCAAGTTGGGAAACACTTTCACTGCTGAGGTCACAGAAAAATGGGAAAAACTACAAGTTTCGCTGGTGGTTTTGTTGATTAGATGGTTCTACATTGAAGCAAACAAACCCCAACCGATACACCACTGACCTGCAGCGCAAAAAAACCTCATGTACTCGTGTGTTTGTCAGACTCATTTGGCATCAACACAAGAATACCGATACATTAAAAAATATATCTTAAGTGCACTCCTTTCAACCAAAACACCAAGCAAGACCAAGTCATCTCCAGGCCCCCGGCCCCGCTGGTCTGTCATGGCGTCTCCAAATCGCTCGGCTCACTATGTGATTGTAAACGTAGTTCGGATGCATCAGTTAGTCCCACTTTCCACCATAAAGTAATAATAATAATAATAATAATAATAATTTCCTCTGCAGGAGACGTTTAAGCCGAAATTAGGTGAAAAGTGCGAATGAAAGTGGCTGCATGCTTTCGATACGCGAGTGAGGTTTACTCCATCATTCATCAGGCGCCTCTTCTGGGCTGCATTGACAAGTTGGGTGGGGACCAGCATTTCTGACTAAAACACTCATCACAAACCGTTTTAAATGTGCTGCGCTGATTTGAGTCACCTTTTATTACAATTAAACTCATCTCAAGTACACACCTTCCCCAAAATATTTTTTAATTAGTATTATGGTATAGTATAGTTATAGTATTAGTATAACAGGGCTGGGCGATATGGCCTTAAAATGAAGGGTTGACCGCTAAAAGCCGGGCTGATTATCGGGGGCGATATTAGGCATTTTGTCGATTATCAGTATCGGCGTTTAATTTTGACCATCACCGATATTAAGTAATTATAAGGTGCGCTACTGTGGCTCCACTGCCGTCTCTTCTCTCTGTTCCGTTGGCTCTCGACTCGCTGCTTCATTTAATGTCCCGCCCACAACAGTCTCTGATTGGGTAGGTCACACGAGTAGTAGCTAATCAACGCTGAAGCCTTGTCGTCACTCACACACGAGCGCAGTGTAAAGCTCCGAGAAGGAGAAGAGGAGAAAGTTTCAGCTGAGCTTGTAAAACTGAACATTTTGTGGCGGTTTTCTCTTTTTCGCATATCAGTTTCAAATATTGGTTATCAGAGCCGTTAACTAGCAATAATCGGTATCGATATTGAGCCTGGAAAACCAATATCGGTTGACCTCTACTAAAAATAACATAGCAATATTTTTAAGCTGTATCACAATACACAATATAAATATCTCACACATGGAAGAAGCCGAGATATATTGAGTGTATTTGATATATCGCCCACCCCTATTTAATAATAAAGTGATGTTCATTGGCTGGATTTTTAAGTGAAACATCTCTATAACAACAGATTCCTGTTTTTTAGGGTCAGCCAACTTCTGCTGTTCATCACTTGTTCACTCCAAGTGCATTAAATTCAATGAAACACATGCAAACCGTTTTTTTAGGATGTGTAAAAAATTCCGGGTTGATCATCTCCTTTTTTCATTAGCGCCCATGTGTAAATCTTCTAGTTACTTCTTAAAAAATGGCATTATTGAAATGTCAGCGGAACGACAAAGACGTTCACCGTTGTATCGTACATTTACAGAACAGCACTTCCAACAATTTGTCGAGCACCAAAACAGAAAAATCCAACAGTGAGAGGAAAACCGACCGCCTCCGACACTCCATCGGCCCAATCGTCAGGAAAACGCTTCGATCGGAGCGCCATTTGTGAAACTGTTAAGGAGCGGAGATCGGATATCGGCACATCAGCCTCCTGATGTCTTTGAGTTACTGAACTAAGACGAGAACGTGGTTAATTACAGGGCAGTCATTTACATACAGGGTTCATCATGCACTGGCCGCTGTAACAGCAAACAAATTGGCGTCAAGACAACAGCAAAAAGATTCAAGTTGGAATCCGCGAAAACTGAGCTGAAAACCGTTTCAGGGAAACGTATAGGAAAGTTTTCAACGTTTCAAAAAACCTAAACGCGATTCCATCTGTTA
The DNA here is from genome assembly GCA_032718565.1 of Distichodus sexfasciatus. Classification (NCBI taxonomy): domain Eukaryota; kingdom Metazoa; phylum Chordata; class Actinopteri; order Characiformes; family Distichodontidae; genus Distichodus; species Distichodus sexfasciatus. Next base: position 4,887,693 of record JAVGVS010000005.1, read on the forward strand.
GTGGTTTACGTCTGAACTCGTCTTGTGTTTACCGCACGAACACGAAATGCATGCTAGAAGGACCTCAACTACCTGGTTCCTGGCCCTTTCTTCTCATCGCCGCACCGCAAAGCAGACCGCGGCATTTCAGCAAGAAACCCTTAGGGTCAAAGGGCTTCACGAGCTGACAACTCCAGTCATGAGCCACTAAACGACAAACACCATCGGCCAACCGTCGAACACACGTTCACCGAGAAAAATCGAAAAGCACATTAATACCCCCCAAAAAACCCAGAGGCGCTTTCCTTAACACCAGCTCTGGGAAGATGTGTCATTGTGCAGTGCCTGAACGAAGACGCCAAGTCGTTAGTTCAAATACAGTGTTGCCTTAAAAAAAGGCAATGTTCACAACCTTTTGTTTAAGACTCAGATAGATATAGATATATATATTTATATAGTTTTTGTTTAAAAAAAGGCATTTTAATGTAAATGACAGTTCTAAATCTCTCAGGTACCTCTGAGACAGGTCGGTTTATTTTTCAAGCCAAAACTCTTAATTCCAGCAATGCTTACAACCAGTGACAATACAGTACCTGTGCTTCTCTCAGTGAGAACCGGACTGGGAGGGCCGAGGGACGACGCGCTGCACGTTTCACGGTGTTCGTTGGTCAGCGTCAGCAGCTTCCGTGCCCTTACACAGCATCGAGGCATCGCAATTTTTGCAGAGGAAAGTGATCTTCGTGATTCGTATAGCTGCCCAACCACAACGCTAGCCCTTACGTTTCCCAGTGAAAGAGTTGTCAAGGTGGACGAGAAATGGGACGGATGGCGGCTTTAAAAACCCTACAAAACCAGGAAAAGATTAAAGGAAAGTCTCCCACCGCTGGACGGCGGAAAAGGTCAAAAAATTTAAAAAAGGAGGGATGAAGTGGTTCGACGGGACGAATAGATCGGCGTGAGATCGGCGAGTATGACACGAAACACTTCTGAAATATTAATTGACGAGGCGACAGCATGAAGTGGATGGACAGAAGGACGTAAAAGGAAAGAGAGATGCGGCTGGGCTCTCAGCAGGAAAAGTAACAGCAGACTTCTCCATAATGTGTAGCACAGTCGAGAGGTGGAGTGGAGTCAGGTGCCAAAAAGTGCGAAGAGCAACCACAATAAAACAGCTTGCAAACGCTCTCGTACATCAGCATAAAAATACACTTCTCGTCCGAAAACCATTACAGTTTCAATGTGGAACTAGAATAAATTCTATTTCCTGTAATCATGCAGTCGGATGGTTTCTCATCTTGCGTCAAACTCTTATCGAATAATAAATATATATAAAAACATCATTATTATCAACAAAACATCATCATCATCATCATCATCATCATCATCGCCAGTCCTCAAAAACACAAGGCATAAGAAAGGAGGGAGGAATGACAGCTTGCAAGAGTCTGCTGGAAAGACAGAGGGAGAGAGAGAGAGAGAGAAGGTAAAGGCAGGAGTGATGAATGAGGAGGAAACGGAAATGAAGAGCAGGAAGTAGGGCTCTGGCACATTTTCTCTCGAAGATTCTCTTTGTCACAGTTGCCTGAGCAGCTTATATTGGCACTTAAACAGGAAGTGAGCTTCTGGGCCACTACTGGACGATCAGAATTGCTTAACTACTCGCTCTATGAAAAAGGAAACGTCACACCTTTCGAGAGTGGCACCTTAGGGCGTGTGTTTTTGTGTCTCAAGGTTTTTTTTTGGCCGGGACGTTTAGGTGTCTAAGCAGGCTCGCTTTCTCTCCAGGAGGTCTCTGTAAACAGACGAGTTGAGGAAACGAGGGAAGGAGTCTCTGTGCATGAGGGTGTAGATTTGGAGCTGGGCCTCCTCGTACATCAGGCTGCTGGGCTCCGCCAGGCTCTGGTTGATGCCCTCCCTCACACGCGCATCCAAGCTCACCTAGAGGCAAAGTCACAGGAAAGCTGTGTGAGGACCTCCGTGCGATGGCAGAATTCAGATTTCAGATCAAGCGCATGAAGACATGATCTAATTCATTATTAAGGATACTTCTGATAAGACTAATTTACACACCCGCATGGGGTCAGAACCGTCAAAAAGTTTTGGAAAACTAGAGCTGGCCGATGTTACCTCAAATCAGCATCATGATTATCTTGATTGTGATTATTCATTCATTCATTTTCCCAACCGCTTAATGCCAACTACAGGCGCGAGACGGGGACCAACCTTGGGCAGGCGCCAACACACCGCAGGGCACCAACACTCACACAATCACACTCACACCTTACGGGGTCAGTTTCAAGTCGCCAATTAACCTACAGTGCATTGGTTTGGACTGCGGGAGGAAACCCGGGGGAAACCCACGTGAACACGGGGAGAGCATGCGAACTCCACACAGGATCTGTTACAATTAATGGATGATTAATTATTAAAATGAATATGATTAATTAATTATTTTGTTTTGCGGGTTTTACTTGTTTTCTGCCCTCATGGTTCACTGAGAAGGTATATATAATATCTGTGTGATTTGAAATAAATTGAAGGAAACGTGTGATGTATTGTATATTTTCACACAGTACATTTTTAAGGGGACAGTACATTTGTAGTCCACGACTGTTCTTTCATCTGTAAAGCTATGTTTAAAATCAACAACTTTTATTAAACCAAGTTACTGCCGACTAAGTTTTATTCTTTAACATAAATGGGTTAGAGAAAATTAAATTTCACAGACAAACATACATGTTAATGGGTTTTCGTTTGTTTATTTGTTTGTTTTTTGAGGGGGAAAACTACGTAAACAGTAAGGGGTAAATTAGTCCCCAGATGAACATGCACCAAGGAAAGCATTAACTAAATGTTTTAAGTATTAACAGAATTTTAAAAAATAATCCAGATAACTGATATTGGTTACATGACGCTGATTAGAGGTTCTTAACGTCCAGCCCTATGTACAGTAAAAGTCTCTCAAAAGTTAATGAAGGTGGATATATCCCTCTGGTTCCACACTCATGCCAATCTTCAAAATAATATCTGAATAAAGTATAAGATGGGCAGAGACTGCGTTAGACAACGCTAGACACTCGAACATTGGTCAAATGGTAAAACCACAAGTAGGAAATCCAGGAAGCAGATACAGTGAAGGGTGTTTTTCAACAACACTGTTTTTAAGAGTGAGTTTGGCCTTCGACGGATTAAAGTTTTGATCCACTCCTTATTTCTTCTGGTGTTTGATGCTTACATACATGGAAATACTATTCCTCAAGCTGTACATACAAAACATAACAGAAAATATAAAAGTATAAAAGAAAATTCAGTAAATTAAGAGATAAAGCCATTTCAGCAGTCTATTGCACACAACGGTAGTTAGTTTGGTTAGAACACTGGTGTTCATTTAACAAGTAATCAGCAATGTCGGTACAAGAGGCAGTTGGTGGCGTGATCAGATAGTCGCCGTTCGAATCCCAGACCGGTAAAAGTACCACTGAGGTACTCATAGGCAAGGTACCGCCCTTAGGTACTGCTCCCTGGACACTGCCCACTGCTCCTTCACGGATGCGTCAAATGCAAATGTGTCAAATTTGGTCATTCTTGATTACTTCACAGTTACAGAGGTATTCACGTCCTAAAGCTGTAGAAATACTTCAGTCCGTAAATAAGATGTTAAGACTCATGACGCTGCTGCTCACGGGGTCCTAAAAGATTCTTTCGCTGGTCTGATTAGGGCACAATGCCAACTAGGAACAAGTTAAAATATTTGAGCTGTTATATATGAAAAGTTCTTTCGTAAGTGTAAATGCAGTTCTTCTAGGGTTTAGAACAAAGCTGAACACCTTAATAAAAGGGCCAAGTGACTGAAGAGAAGCTTTAGTGTCTCACCTCTTTCGGTGACAGGATAGACACATAATCCTCATAAATGATCCTAGCTTTCTCATCGATAGCGGAGGGGCTGGTCTCCTTCTTCAATTCCTCACACGCAATCCAGAACATCAGGTTCTCCTCGCTGTACTCCGACCGCAAAAACTCCCTGAAAATCGCTCTGCCTTCTGACGAGCGCATCATCAGCTCGAAACTCCGCGCCCACGCCACCACCTCGTCCAGCGTCGGGTGCCTAAAACACAAACAGGGTGAGATTTTCTCTTTCCAAGATACTGTAGATACGATGTACCCATATGAAGACTAGGACCGGTTAACGCTATACCGCGGTTTAAAAAAGCCACCGTTTCAAAACTGTACAAAAGTTCTGTCATACCGTCTCTGCAGTATGAGCTACTCCCCCTCTGGCTGACGCCAGCTGTGAGCGATGGCTAAAGGAGGTGACCCCCCACCCAACCCTCACTCTTTGCTAAATTCAAGGTGAAAGACTCGAAATAAACATTTTCAACCTGCTACTATAGTTAGTGCGTCTAGCGTTGGTGAAATAAATAATATAGGTTTGCTTCCAAGCAGTTTTTAACTTTCCATTACCCATAACACTTATTATAAACTGCAAAATACATTTTCACACGGTCCCATTTAGGGCTGCTCGATTATGGGGAGAAACCATAATCGCGATTAATTTGGTCAATCTTGAAATCACGATTATTTAACACGATTACTCATTGACTCTGGAAAAACATAGCATTTCTTGCACATAAAGAACAGCAAATGTAAACCTTCCCTTAAAATTATAATTTTTAATATGTTTTATTTAAACAAATCTATTATTCTCCAAAGCCCCTTGCTCCAGTGACCTTAAACTGCTTTCAGGATATTTAGATAAACACCTTGCACAAGGCTTATTTATGAAAACATCCATTTTTTCAATGAATATTGAAAAAGAGAATGCGCTCATCCCTATACAGGATGGAGGGGTGCTGTACAAAAACATAATTATAGTTTGCCTCAAACTCTTTATTTGTGGATTTATTTAATTTGTATTATTTCTTCCGCAAGTTCATAAAATAAATTTGGGTCGCACATAAATTGCCAGGGTCGGTCGGAAACCAGAACCAAACCTTTTTTTTTCTTAGGCCTAAAGAGATTTGTCGTGTTGCTGAATGGTGCAGACACCACAGAGTAGCAAAGCTTGCACGTAATAGGTTTTTGATCCACGTCTGTCTCTTCAAATCCAAAGTGTTCCCACAGCAGTGAACTTACTTTACTTTTCTTACTGACTAAATGATGCTGCTCTCCTCCTTCCGCCATCTTTACCCGCTCTGACTGTACACCACCACCAGAACACACACGTACGTTTAGTCTTCGGAAAGTGTGTAGTGCGCATGTGCGTCATTCGGAACCCAAGACAAAATACGAGTATACTTGCAGAGTGTAACGTGGCAAAATAATTGTAATTATAATCGTTTTTTGTCGATTACATTGTTTTTGTGATCGTTTGGAGCCGAACTCGAAATCGAAATAAAAATTCGATTAATTGCACAGCCTTAGTTCCATTAAGCATCTGCTGCACAAGCTGCTTGTTCTTCACTGAGAAGTTCATCACTGTAGTACGCGCACACAACCGGACACCTTTTAAAACTAAGTTTCCCACTCAGTACGTTTGCCGTTCGCGGATTTTTCCTCAACAATCGCCTTATTTGAGCCGTTCAGTCGCTAAAGTCTATGGGGTTTCACGCGAGAGCAAGATGGAGATGCATAAAGTTACGCAATAAATGTTTACTTTTTCTCTGTAATAAACGTTTACTGGCGTGTGTCAAGTATAAACTCGTCAAATAAGCAGACACACTCGCTCGTGTGCTCTCTCCCCCGTTACGTACTGTGTGGGTCTATTAAGATTAAAAAACATTAGAGAATTACTGAACATTATTCTTAGCAGTAGCAGTAGTCTGTACTTTAACATTCAAAAACTAAAATATGAAGTACATTATCTACAGCACCGTAATTTGGACTTGACTATAAATGGGTCAGGGTCAGGGTTAGGGTTAGGAATACCGTGATACGGTAATACCATGATATTTTTGCTTAAGGTTGTCATACTGTCCGAATTTCATACCGGCCCAATGCCTAATGAAGACTATGGTTACATACTTACTTACTTACTAAGAGACAGACAGACAGACCTCTTCATTCTAATATTTTAAAAGAGTTTTTTATTTATAATAAAAATACATTTGTAGGTAAAAATACACTTCCATTCATCGTGTAAGCTTATGAGGGGACTGTTTTATAAGTGTGAAATTTGGCCCCGTGTCTGTTAAACAAGACAAGCTGTTAAAGAGTTAGAAATTTACTGGAAAAACAGCAATGAATGTGTAATTACTCACTGTTCCTCCGTCGCTTCAATGCTGTCCATTTTTGTACATGTTTGCCGCTCTGGACGTTCCCTCCTCTCTTCATTCCTAGGATGGAGAATACAAAGGAGATGGATACGAGGGTTTAAAGATTCACCACACACCAGCTTGTCATAAGCCACTGAGAAATGAATCTTTTACATAAATCACCCAACCTAAATGTTAGAATGTTTGCCATGGATAAGTATATATATATGAATACTTGTCCATATATATATACATATATATAACATGTTTATATAACAATATCAAAACATCATGCCATTTCACATAACAAGCTGTGCACTAACCATTCCTCTGCAGTTGAAACCTTGCAATGTAATGTAAAAATTGTGCTCCAGAAAGTTTGCTAATGTTCAACTAATGTTCAACTGAATAAGCACTCAAGATATTTTTTTACATTCTTTCATGATAAGTTGGATTGCTCTGAAACATGCAGCTAATGGACAAAAAACGGGGACCTGTGTTATTTGATTTAAAAGCTTTCTCTGCTCTAAGTTTTTGTAAGACCCTCTGAAAATAAAATTTACTTGTCAAATATGAATCATGATTCATTATTGACTTATGACATATTAAACATTTATTTTGGCACCTGTGTGTAACAGTGTCCTTGCAGTTGTCACCTAAGCGATTGTAACAAATGGTAAGGATAAATGTTCAATTTAATTATTACTAAATTGTAAAAAAACTGAACATTAGCAAAGAAATGGAATATAATCACGATTGTACATCCTGTTTGTGTTACAGTATCAAAGCCAGCCAACACAGCTCACATAAAAACTTGGTTTGATAACTCCTAAGCCGTGATTCTATTCTGGGTACGTATACGAGTGAACATCCCTTCCAATTCTCAAAGTGTCTATTGTGTGAGTAAAATAGAGCTTGTAGCCACAGGGCCCACACATGCTGAGAGGACTCTAAATATATAGTGTTCCACACAGCTGTTTTGCATGTGATGTGAAGACAGAAATAGCCACGTAGAGGCCCGATAAACGCAGAGTGTAATGGGAATGAATGTGGAAACCTGCCTTTACAAACACAGGTTTGTGTCCCTCCTCAATGTTGTCTTTATTTGGTGTTATATTTGTGTTCATTTGGGGGTTATCAATAGTGCCCCTGTGAGGTCTCGCAGCACTACCGCGGGCTGGGGGGCAATTGTGCACAATCAGTAACTCTAAAAACTGTAAAAAGCTAAAGGGCTTTTAAATGCTGCCTGTATCATTAATATTCCCTTAAAAATGTATAGTATGCTTCAACTAAATTCTGACGACTATTTTAAAATTCTATATTAAATATCGAATAAATGAGTTTGAAATTTTTCTCACTCTGTTACTTTACATTTGTCACTCTGCACGGCAAAACCAGTCGCTTGTCGCAACGGAGGTTTCCGAGAAAAACGTCCGTTTATTTTGCGTGGGGTAAATATTTGGATTTTTTGTTTTTAGTGTTTTGAAACAGTGGAAGGTCTATACTGTACTGCTGTGAATCAATTTCGCTGGAAAACTTACCCTTTCCATCCTAAAAAACGCGGATTTCTTTGAGGTGAGGAATTCAATCAGCAGAATGTTAAAGTTTTGCTTTGACCGCTTTCTACTTCAATATTTACGGTAAATCACCTGGCTGACTAGCGGAAGATATTTCTCCTCGAATCCATCTCCGCTTCCCGAAGTTCAGTTAACCTAACGCAGGTAGGGTTATCCATGTGGCTGTGAATGGTGTTTTAGGCTACCGTGAATACAAACATAGTCACATCGCACCAGCTGCTCAGGAGGCTAATATCGATAGTCAACTTCAAAGGCAGATTTTCCGTTTGCGACAGGAGAAACCCGACCTTTGAATGTTGATATCTCAGTCATATGTCGTCCGATCTATTCGATATAGGTATCGTTTTGAAGCTTGATTTATGCCCTTTCATGGAAACATAATAACTCAAATAACAGGTTTTGCCGTGGAGAGTCACCTTTTATATCAGATTTTTACCATGAAGAGTTCTACTACTCTTTCTGTAAATTCTTCTGGCTTTTATTGAGCTAGACAGCTGCAGTATGGGCCATTAATGTGGACTTTTTAACATGTGCATTCTATAATTTAATACAAAATAAGATTCTAAAAAATATATTAAAATCACTAAATTAAAAGTTGCTCACATCTATCTTGATGTCTATTTTATTTATCAAACCTACACAAACCTCAAAACATTCAAAATGTTGTCCAACTAAAAAAGTGTAAATATGTTTAATATTTATGACATTTATATTGCATGACCTTATCTGTATTTTTGCTTTGTTATCTTGGAGCAGTGGTCAATGGTGGTACTGGCAGTATGACAGAACTGGATTTGAGCCCACAACCATCACACAGTATCCTACCACAAAGCCCCCTCCACCTTTAACATTAAACTTATCCAAGACCGTGTGCACATGCAGTTCATATTAAGGGTGTAAATCGTGATACAATATCACACCAATTCTTACACCCTCTCATAACTTCGCATAACTTCTCCTACAATATGCTATCGAACTGATTCAGTTCAGGAGCCACCAACTAACGTGAAACAGTATCATATGCTGATTTAACACAGTCACTTCCACTCGTATCAAATCACAGAACCAACTGCAATATCATTAGATAATTTTTCACTCCTGAGCTCACCCAGACGTTTGAACGACAAATAGACCTCATGTTCTATATCAAGTTTACACGTTTCAATGTGTATGATGTCTGATCATTTATAGATTGATGCTGTGGGCTCGTAGATCAATATTTATTGATAAACTGATATCACACACCCAGAGTTCATAGATGTGCTTTTAGCCAGACTTGAGAACAGATTGTGACCCACCAGAGGCATTTGCAGCAGCCGCACCAGCACAGACAGCAGGTGTTGGGTCTGGGATGGCCAGGGGCCTGCGGGGGACCTTCTATATGGGCCTGCTGCCTCTTTCCTCATCTCCACTGGCCACACTCTGAGGCTGAACACAAGCGTTAACGGCCAAAGATTAGCTGTGATTAAAAATCACAGTCATGATACAGAAAGACATTTTCATCAAATAACCCCACTGGCAGCAACTGTTAAACGTTCACCATGCAAAACAGACATGAAAATCAGCCCAGGGCAGCGCTTATAATTTGATGAAAATGAAAGAATGATGAAATCTGCAGGAATGTATTCAAGGAAAGTGAAAGAAAGAGACACAAATATATGGTTCCAGGGCTGTACCTATGAGGTACCAATGAGGAAATCATAAATATGGGGAATCGTAAATATATTTTGATTTTCTTGCAGGGCAATTGTTAAAAAAAAAAACCAAGGTGACATGCACTGGTTATTGGAGAAGAAGCTGGAAGCTGATAAATATGTAAAGGTTTGCCTCTAGTATTATTGGCGACAAATCCACAAGGAAAGTAAAGAACAGAGCCTGGTTGGCAGCTGATTGTAAATTTTCTATATGAAAAACGGATGAATCCCCAAGTCCAGGGCGACTTGTAATTTCAAAGTCATCTTTATTGTCATCTCCGCTATATACTGTACAAGTATACAGAGAGACGAGACGACGTGGCTTCAGTTTTAACATGCAACAAACAAGAAACAGGGTTCAAGGAACAAATAAGGCACAATAAAATACACTGCCCTCCAAAAGTTTGGAAACGCCTGGCGCGGGGGTTTTGGACGATATCAGCATAAATCCTCATCATTTTTTGGTGTAAATACATTAAAGTAACTTGACATTATCTTTGACGTCAGCAGTAATAATTTTATTTGATTACATAATAATGGCAAATATACAGTAAGGTCAAAGTCGTATATGCCTTAAAAAAAAGCAGTGTGTTTTTAAAAGATTTTGCTCAGCACACCCAACAGCTGCAACAATTGATTGGTTCATTGACAGCCTGACGCCCAGATTATATTTGTGTAATGGCTGCGTATGGGTAGAGGATTGATGAATCCAAAATGTAAGTATTTTCTATGTATAAACTGTTTAATGAACTGTTTATGTAACAATAAAAATATAGCTGTCGCTTGTGTTGTCCCTTATCAGCAACATTATCACAAATTAAAAAGGATTCATATACTAGTCCAAAAAGTCTCTACTTGGTTGTAAAGCCTAAACTTTGGAGGCAGTGTATGAATAGAATATGGCAAAACAAAACACTTTTAAACTAGAAGTACAATATAAATGTAAAACTTTAAACTTTAAATTAGAACGAGAATGAAGGATTGGTGGAACCTGCGGGAATGCATTTGAGGAAGTTGAAGGAGACACACATACATGGGTTGATGGGACATTTAAGGCTGTATTTGAATCGGCTGAATCAGATTCGGCTCTCAAAGGGCTGTTGGTAGTAGAAAGTGTTGTAAAGCCGGCCCAGTGATTGAAAAGGTTGTTGGTTCAAACTCTGGACAGGTAAAGGTGCCACTGAGGGTATTCATGAGCAAGGCACCGCCCCCAAGCACCGCCGCTGCAAGCTGCTCCACTGTGCTGTGGTGCCACAATGACAAATAATCACTCACTTAAATATACTATTCTTGAACTCTGAAAAAATCTTGTTTGCCTGAGTTGAGTGATGATTTGACCTGCATGATGGCCTCACAGCAGCCATTTCTGCCTTGTTCTTAAGTCTGGTATGGATTTCCATAAAAAAAGAGGCAACTTATTGCTATTTAACTCAAACTCTTATAGCCTCATTTTGCTGCCATACTGGACTTCTTCAAAAACATAGCTGCTACCAACACACATCAGCTTTCAGCTCCTCTCATCCGTTAACCAGGATGTCAGTCCCGCGAGAATATAACATACAGTATATTTGAATATATTCTAATAATTATTTACTCTTTACAAGGTCTTCTATTTGTTTATATCCTGTTATTGTCATGTCTGCCCAAACAATAAAAATGGACTTTCAGGAAGCTGCTCTGTGGGACTCCCCTCCAGAAATGCAAATCAACGTTTCAGTGTGAGGATGTGTGGGGGTGAAATGGGTGCAACCTGTTACTTATAACAAATACTTATAACAGCAGGTAATTGAGGGCAAAAACAATCTTGATGGAGTTTACCGCTGCCAGAAAGTCCCTGACAGCATTCTGAGTCTGTTTCTAAATAGAAACAGTTTATAGGAATATGTCTATATGTCACTCTCAGATGAGAAATCCCTCTTCACCTCCTCTCAGATTCAGACAAAAAAATATTCAACTGATTCCATATTATACATATATCTGGCTAATAACGCACTCAAGAAAACTGTTTTTAATCCATTTAACAATGAGCATCATATCAATAACACATCTTCAGATTCATACTGTGCCTGTATTACATACTGTACATCTATATGCGTTTTGCTTTGTTTTAGTTTTAAACCCCAACTATAATCTTCCTTGAGCTGAGTAATACTGTATTTATATCTTAAATTTAACTGGTCAAAAATGTGAAGCTAGAAGAGATAAACAATTAAAATAACTGGACATGGAATTCATCCTTCAGCATAATGTCCTGTGAGTCAGTACACTTAGTGTAGCACTATGATTGAAACAATACAAAATATAACAATACAATAAAAGTTCGATGGTAAATTATCCTGCTCTTCGGAACAGCGAAATACTTATAACGCACAATCACACATAAAGACTAACTGATCAACTGCAAATAATTTGACCATATAGAATAACTATAATATAACCTTATTAACCTCAAGTAGTCTAATTAAAACTCACAGACTTCAACAGAAGCCCAAGTCTTAAGGATGCTAATGGAGTTACTTAGGTTGCAAAGTGTGCACAATTTATGTATACAATGCATGTAAATAATGTTCATGCGTTGTGTTTGTACTGCTGCAATGTCATCAAGATCAACAGCCTTCAGTCCACTAACTACCCAAGAAATCCTCTACACAAAAAATACAGCAGCGAACAGAAAACTGGCTTAGTGTTTTGTAGAACACAAAATATATTTACTGGTGACCAAAAAATATAAATGAAATCTGAATCAAATCTCACCTGCAAATTCATCATGTTCCCTTCATACTTCTAAGGCCCGATAATAAAGAATATTTTCCATCAGACCGAGAGAAAACTGTTAAGTCAACAAAAGTTTGTATCTTCCGCTGCCACGACGTGTGACACATGCAAAACGTGGCCTGCACCAGTTAGACAGTGCCAGGCAATGGAATATATGCACATCAATGCAAAACTCAGTCAGGAACTCCTTTGTTAATGTCTGTTGCCCGATAGTCTACTGCAAGTAATATGCAAACCTTCAACAATGTGTTTGTTTAGGAAAACATCGATATGCCTGGGGTGTCTACATCTAGGATGATTTTCTGCGTTGTGATCGTAACGAACTGCTACCTTTCTGTATTTGGTTAACGCTCAATCACAAGCACTATTTAGTTCAAATCAAATCAATTTGGATGTAACTCTGACTCAAAACGACATACTTGACTATAGCAGAAATTTTAGGATGGCTTTCACTTTCAAAAGTCGAAAATGGTGTGTGCAAAAAAGACAGTTGGAAAACTATGCTTATGCACACCAGCAATGTACGATGCAGCAGTGTCTGCAGTCATTAAAACTGCTGCTGAGGAACTCCTCAGCAGTAGTTCGAATGATTGCAGACACTGCTGCATCATACTTTAACTAGTGCTAGGCGATAAAACAATAAAGATAATTATTGCGAAATAGCTTTTCCTCAATAGAAAAGTTAAGGTTAGGTTGACACAGAGCAGCCGAACCAATCATGTGGTAAAGCTGCTATGAAAGCTCAATTTCAGTTAGTGTATTTCCCCAACATACCATCACCAGAGGTGGAAAGAGTACTGAAAATTTGTAAAAACAAGTAATTGTTATTATCAGTTAAAATAAAATTTAATTACAAGTAAAAAGTGCTGGTGTTAAAATACGGAGTAAAAGTACAAAAGTACTCTTCTCAAAACTACTCAGAGTACTAATTACTTTTTTAACCGATGGATGCTTTTATTATGTGGGCCATCAATACGTATCTGACCATTCACCAGTATAAAATATCTACGCTCAAAGCACATTTCTGATGAACAAGGCATAGAAAGGGCAATTAGTTTTGTAAATAAATGTAGATATAAAGCAGGAATTTTGTTTGTTAAAACAATGACAAAAATGTTTTTGAACATGCACAGAACAGTTTAAACTTTTTCCAATACACCGCGGTAATTAACAGGCAGGTGTCTTAAACTTAGACATAATAGCATTTCTGTCACACTTCACTTTCCAACCTTTTGTTCAGTTTCAGCAAGAGTTGGCTTTCTAAATTACGAGTCTATCCTGCTTCGCTTAGTCATTCATTTTTCAATTTGGCTTTTGTCTCCAAATCTTTCAGTCTATATTCAGGCTGTACTCCACTGTGTAGTACCTCCAGACACCTGTGCCTGCTGCTGCAGCGGAGTTTATTCTTTGCTTACGTCATAGATTAATTGGCGCAGTCAATGGCTGCATTAGTCTTTTATTGGCCGCAAAGATGCAGGATGAAAGGTTTAAATATTAATTCAAATTGTATGCATCTAGTAGCGTAGGTAGGATTTTATCGGAAGAAGCGAGCATTTATGGTAAATTGTACCTCAAGCAATGAAAAATTACACACTTGAAAAAACTACTTCATAAAAGCACAAGTACCACCAAAAAATCGACTTAATTACAGTAACGTGAGTATTTGTAATTCGTTACTTACACCCCTGCATGCTACAGCTGTGGGCTACAGCAGCCGCGCACTACAGTATGTCAGGAGAGCGAGCGAGAAAAAAATAGATAAAAATGACGACAAGCAATACCGTTATAGAAAGAAACCTCAATGGACACTGTGCTCAAAGGACAAGGACATTGTTGGAAAAAAGGGTCTGAAGAATTCCGCAGTTTGGAAATATTTTGGCTACTTAAAGTCCGACACGAAGCAGAGTAGCGCACACTGCAAATTGTGTCGAAAGCATGTTCATACAAACACCGGTCATACTAGAGCTGAAACAATTATTCGAATACTTCGTTTAATTCATTTCACTCGCTAGAGCGTGCGCCGCTTGTGTTTCACACGGATGCTTATTAATGACGCACAACGTTTTCAGTGGCGCGATCAAGACAAGACCTGATGCCTCTGTATGCGAAAGGATTTGTGAGATGTTCCGTGCACAAAACAGAAGTAAATGGGTAAAAGTGAATAAATGACATTTTTTGCGATGTAAACACACGCTGTATTTGTGAGCTCGTGCGTGAGCGCCATCACTCACTCCAGTTCAGTAAAAATTTAGATTTTTTTTTTCAATTTAATAATGTTGTAGCGTAATCAACAGGAAAGAAGAAATGTAGAACATGTATTTATCAAATGAAAATCTATATTCTGATGGATATCAAATGGATAAAGAAGTGTTAGAATGTTAAGCCATAGAATGCATAATAAAAACTCTGCAACTCTGCAATAGAACAGACAATGTTCCTACTATTCCTAGTAATTATGTCTAGTTTCAGCATTTTTATTTTACATAAAGCTAAAAAAAAAAAAACTTAATATTTCTACAGGCGCAAGTCAGTTTTCATCAGAAATGTGCTGATTTCATAACTGTGTCAGCATTTACACAGCAAACTATGACAAATTAGAGTAGTGCAGGACGTCCTGAACACAACAGCATGAAGCATGTATGGCTACCTTCTACTCACACACTAGAATAAGTCTAAAAACAAAGGCAGTCTTTTTTCCTCTTTTTAAAAAAATATTTTATCCGATTACTTGATTAATCAAATCATTAAAATACTTGATAACAAAAAGAATTCAACTTCTGACAAAGTAAATAATATTAAACTGAAATGAATGTTATGATGTCTCCATTCTTCACATCTCAGTTACAAAAAAAAAGGTGCTTTGACAGTGATTTGACTAATATTGTGATATATATCGATATCGTCTGATATGAATAAAAAATATTGAGATATGATTTTTTCCATATCGCCCACCCCTAACTTTAGCAATGAAACAAAATAAAAACAAACAACTTGTAATTCACATGAATGAGGCTTGCTATATGTGTAATGACACCACACAGATTTTTCCAACAATCTGGCTTTAATTGACCATTTTCCTCTGGGTCACCAATATTCTCCCAGAGGTTCACATGCATGGGTCAGACGTACAGTATGTACATTCAGCGGTCAAGTTTGTTTCTATAGGTCTCATTGTTTGTATAGAGAGTGGCATGCACCTCTTCAGCTCTTGATTTGTGCGCACTTGGGTTACGCTGCACACACTCAATATATTTTTTCACTGGGATAGTGCATAATTTGTACACTTATGCATTAAAATTAGACAATGTATTGTAAAAATTAACCTAACATTTTAATTGACATTAAGATAATCCAATATAGTCTGTCAGTCTAGACTATTTAATGCCATTTACTGTACATCAAAAACTCTATGACTCTTGTATGTTGTGTAACTGAATCAAGGATGTTGCCTGTATGTGAACCCTCACTTTTACCCTTCACATTCAAGACCAGTTAATCATAATAGGCATAGATTGGGTTGACTGCATTTAAAATACCTTAAGAATGACCAACAAAATCACTTTGTGAGAGAGATGAACAGTATTATCAACTCCCATCATTGCTTCCTGTTGTTAGAAAGCTTGGGGAATACCTGGTCTAACCTAAACAGCAGTGCAGACTTGACACAACCTACTTCAAACACCAACGATGAACCTCAACGAAGGAAGTTTACAGGCGTATTTGACTGAAACACAATCACCTTAAGCAAAAACATAAACCACTGAAAGAGGCAGATGTGCCGTGTGCACGTGTCCTGACCTCATAAATTTTAGACAAATTAGGCTGTGTGATTATTCACCATTGTGCTTTTGCATGAAAGACATGCTATCTGGTACAACAGTCAAAATACACAGACAGTGCAGAATTATTTCTGGTCTAAGGGGTGACATGAAACTTTCTAAAAGTCCTACATGACTTTAAAAGTGCGCAGAAAGTAATGATTATGCACTGACTGAAGTCACATTTCTCTGAAGCTTTCAGCTATCTCCATTTCTCAGTTCTTTTTCTGGAAAGACTGCATTTTTTATCAGGAATTAAATTTTAACTTGTTTAATAGTCCTGTAAGATCTTCATTTAATATAAAAAAACATTTTAGAACTTAATTTAAAACTTCATATTCAATAAAGAACCATAATTATTTGATGTTGTCACATAAATGTTTTTTATGTTGAAACTTTTGGATTAAACTTGAGAACTTAAACTTAAAAAGGGAAAATGGAAGAAAGTAGACCAGATACTTTTTTTTGTACATGTGGGATTAATTTTAATTACAACATTGATGGAATCTAATTTTTTAAGCCATCAGTGATTAATCTATTTCCAATATCTTGTGCTTTTCAAATGAGTTCATATTAACATATTTATCCATTTCACTGTCTGGTGTTCCAAAGACCCTCTATTGTTCATCATATTGCAGAGAAGGACTTTACCTTAATACAGCACTGACCTTGTTAAATGCTGAACCTCTGAATAGCATTAGTACAACTCATCTGAAAGTTTGCTTGATGTACTCTAAGGAAATGTGTTGAACACATGAGGGCACCACGGTGCCTAAGCAGCAACCAAGGAGCTGCAGGTCTCAAACTACTGGCTATAAAACATTTGTGGTGTCTTGAGAAAATACAGCATGCGTCTTAAATTATCTTAAATTCTATTCTACATTCAACCCATCAGCGTAAATAAAACCAATTTTTGAGATGAGCCCCAAGCCTGTGCTGGTGTCGTGAAGCAGCGATGCACATAAACTGCAGTTTAATAATTTGACAATTCCAGAGTTAAACTTGCTAAAAGCTGCCTGCCAGTGAGAGGTGAACTCTATGACTATGATTGTGCCTCTGTCATTATTGCTGGAAGCGTAAACCAGCAGGAACCATCACTCACCAGTATGAGATATAAACCATAATCCTGGACTATGACACATCCATCTACTACAGACTGTAACACACCAAAATCTGACTGTAAATCTAATTTTATTGGAATTGTTTCATTACATAATTCCATATTAGTCCTATTCAGATTTCCTAGACACATTGCAAGCCTTCTCCATATAAAAACCCCCTGCTGCATCCATATGGCTACAAATTCACAAAGTGTGAGCAAAGTTCCAAGAGGTTTTGTGGTCTAACATACTAGAAATCTACATTCTATAAGTCTTCTCACCTTATTTAGCCTTACTTTCTTTAAAAAAGGGACACTTCAGAGAAAGTATGATGATCTCAAATATACATATGCTTCATACATATGATATGCTTATCCATAGTCATATATGTTTTTCAGTGCCAGAGTTTGTAAATTGACAGAAATGCCAACCCAAGCAGAAACAGAATTTTAAGACGGCACAAAACATGTATTTTTCTGTCTGAATTTCTCAAGGGTGGAAGAAGAATAATGTGACATTCCAATTTGAAGGGAGTAAAAGTACCAGCAGTAATGGATAAAATAGCCCTACTTCTCCGAGGAAGGTGGGGGAAGAGAGAGAGAGAGAGAGAGAGAGAGAAAGAGAAAAACCACAGATCTCTACAGTACATATTTTAATGTCCCATTTTGACATTAAAGCTCAGAATGTCCAAACTTACCATGCAAATTACTGGTTGTCCATCCACAGACCACGCAGAGACTTCATGACAAACGTTGACTTAGGCAGGATGCAGAAATAAAAACGTCTTTTTTCTTCTTCTACCATCCCTAAATGTGGATGCTGGAGGAAGTCTGGAGGTAGGTTTGCTACACCTGGTGTTCACAGGCAAATCCTTTTCTTGAATCAAGGGGAGGGTGAAGCAGGATAAAACATCTAAAAAGCATTTCAACATAAACAACAAAACGTCAGCATTAAATACCACACAGGCCACAAGTTGCACCAATCCAACTTCCAATAGAGTTACCTGGGCTTTGAGTATCGACCAATTCTTAGTACTGAGCTAATATCAGTGCTTCATTAATAAGCTGCATGTCTCACTGTGTGGAACACACTGTGGTCTTTTTATGTGTAAGGCAACATCAGATCTGATTTACACCTTCCACTCTAACTTTGTAAAAATCCAGCAAAAATGATGCAGAATAAAACATACAGAATGTTTTGGCATACACAAGTAAACAAGCATAGAAAAAAGTAGAAATTAAAGGAATAGATTGGACCATTGTTAATAATACTCGATCCAGCTATTTCACGCAGTATTTAAGACATGAAATATCACAAATTAACATATCAATCAGTGACCGGATCTGTCTGAGCCAGTGGTGTCCAGTTCTGGTCCTGTAGGGCCAGTCGCCCGGAGGTTTTCCATCATACTTAAGTGCAGGACACTGACACACTGTCTCAGGTAGAAGCTCACCAGAATCACCAGGTATGAGGAAAACTCCATTCCCTGTGCTTCAAAGCAGATCACAAATGCACAGAGATGCCAATATATGTCCTTTATCTTGGGCTCCCATCTCTATTCGATTCCCACCAAACTGAATGTCAGGACCGGAAATAGTCCTGTCCAGTCGTGTGAGGATCAGGGTGGCAGTTAATTTGACCAAATCACTGACAGTTTCATCTTCACAAGCCAGACCAATCTTAATGCTACAACAGCAGCTCAGAGTTGTGGCCTAATGTAAATTAGAAGATCACAGACAGCAAATGAAACCACAATTTCACTCGCTACTGAGTCAGGTTTGGCCAACACTCAGACAAGATATCCCACAGAAAGTTAAACCCATTTTCCAGTAAGTTGTAGCAGGAAAAGGGTAATAATATTTTTTAATAAGGTTTTACAACAAATGCACCAACAACATGCCACCGGGTTAGAGCCCACATGCTGGGGCATTTAAAAGTGGTTGAGTGCGTACTATTGATGAAAGATTTCTGAAATAAAATAGGCAGGACATATTTAACCAAATGAAATAAATCATTTTATAAGGTTGAGGTTAGGGCAGCACAATATATTATTTCAGTGTCACCGCACCATGTCATGCTACAACTTACTTGCTGCTTGAAACAAAAGGAAAACTCACCACATTCCCATTCTCCATAACTAAACTAAATCTCTAAATCAGCCAAGTGTTCTCAAATGATAATTTTTCAAGCCAATTATTGAAAATAAATCTGTATTTAATATTGCAAGTTATATTTTTTGTTAATATTATACCAGTCCTAAGGAGGTGACTTGTGTGTGTATGTATGTATTATTATTATCATTACTACTAAGCATGCTTTTGGGGAGTGCATCTACACATAAAATAAACATTTAAAAAAAACTTTTCAGAATATATTTTCAGAAATACATTTTCTCTCAGGTTTTTTCGGGGGGCAGGGGAGAGTGAAAAGACATAAGTAAAAGTAGGTAAGTAAAAGTTACATCAAAGATCATTTTTCTCTTGTGTATTTGTGATGGAAAACTAGCACAAGTCGCATTTCCCTTTTTTATCAAGCTGCAAAAAAGCACGGCAAGTTGCGGCTTGACGGGCGTGATTTCATTTGTCTCAGCGGACATGGTGCGTCCCGCTGTGTGCCTACAGCGCAGGCGCAGACCGCGGTACCGATTCACCGATGTTGATGCGGTGTATCGCGCTGCTCTTCTCGCGTGTTTAATGCCACCGATGTTGTTCGCCTCCGCGGTTCGGCTCGTTTTGCAGCTGGAAAAGACTTACAACTAAAGTGACTGCAGGTAACGTCACGCCTCAGCCGATTTACAGCTTCCGTTTCACCCCGTCACATCGACGACTCGCCTCGTTTCCCCGATTAAAACCAACCGCAGCGGGAACGCGGTTTGCGACTTTCCCCCTCCGCCTGCCCGATTCATTTTCTGCTCGACGGGAAGGCAGCGGCTAGCGAGTTAGCCGGCGAGCTAACGGGATCTTCCAAACCGTTAAACAGCAAATTTCTTCTCCTTACCTTTTGGTTCTAGGCGTCGTCCTTCAATAAGCTCGACTTTACACTTGTTTGGTGCTGATTTCGGGAAGCGTCACGCCTTGCACGAGCCCGCCGCCGTTTTATCTCCATCAGCGCTCGCCGTTTTTTCTGCCATCCGCCCAACTTCAGCACCGAGCCAGTGGGAGCGCAGTGCGCACGCGCCGCGCCGCTACAGCTGTCAGCTCGCGCGGGATGCAGAGGGCACGTTCCAAAGCGTACACTTCCGGCCTGACAAGTATGCCAAAATACCATGGACCCTGTGTTATTTATGTTATAGCGTACTAGTTAGGACGGTAGTGCGCGGTTTGGAACGTGCCCTCCC
Organism: Distichodus sexfasciatus; assembly: GCA_032718565.1. Classification (NCBI taxonomy): domain Eukaryota; kingdom Metazoa; phylum Chordata; class Actinopteri; order Characiformes; family Distichodontidae; genus Distichodus; species Distichodus sexfasciatus. The sequence continues at coordinate 4,908,224 of JAVGVS010000005.1, forward strand.
TTAGACTCACATCCGCGGCGTTAGGTGGAAGTTCTATTAAAGCGTGTGGCTAAACACAGTTAAACTATATGCAGATATTGGTACATATTTTAAGGAGATTAAAATGTAAACATGGGAACTTCGCAGGCATCCGCAATGTCTGCAACAAAATACTGTATATTTATGTTTTTAATTGTACAAAAATATCTTAATGAATGAATTAATGCATGACGTATTTTCCAGTAACTCTTCATAGACATTTTTCCTTCAACCCGGAATACGCTTCATACATATACAGTAATTTGTGTGTAATAGATTTAGCTCTATGAATCACTTTCAAATAGCAGTGCTTAGGATGACTGGTAAACAACCACAGGTATACAAGACCATAGTCAGTACCTACACACTGCATTAACTGCTTGTGTGTGATCATTATTTAAGTTCATTATGAATCGCTTTGATTTGTAACGTTTCAGACTTTTACTACCTTTGTCCACTAGGAGGCGATGATGCATCAGTTGCTTAATTTTGCAGTGCCCCGTTTTCAGCATTATCTCTCAAGACAGCAAGAAGCTATGCAGTACAAATTGGGCAAATACCCTGTTTTTGTTAGCTATAAAGATTTCAAGAATCTCAAACGGTACAAAGAACATAAACTCAGTAGGGCTCAGTGGTTTCTAATTGGAAACTTTGTCCTTATTTTATTCAATTAATTTCTATAGTCCATTACAGATTATGGCTGGAATGATTAAAACTATAATCAGTAATGTAGAACCAATCTAAAACGCTACATTATCTCAGCAGCATTTTTTTTCTGATTACACTCTGTTATTATTCAAAATTAGTTCTCATTTGAAAGCCATAAAAGTGTCAAATGAAAGATGTAGGGAAAGTTAATGGGAGAGATAAATCTCTGAGATGTATTTTTGCCTGTGAGACTGAAAAACTCCACTGTCAACCAATACTTACACAGTTTAATGTCCATCATTTCCAGGGCTCAGTCAGCATTAATAAATGATGAAATCATTGCTAGGATCTCTGAGCAGTGTGATAATATTTTCAGATAATATTTAATTTGCTTATGCACTGTTACTAGAATCAGTACTTACAGCAGGTCATATGTTTTTAAAGAACAAATTCTGAATTCTCTTGAAGAACAGACTTAATAACAGATGGTATTTGTCTTACTTGCAGAAACAAACACATACCCAGTGCTTGGACTTACAACCTTTATAAGGGTGTATAAATGTGTTTTCATTCCACATGAAGTCCCTAATTCCATACTACAAAACCTGACAAATGCCAAGTGTCCACCCAATTGCTATTGTATTCATAAGCTAATTAATTGATGATAAATACCTAATAAATAAAACATAACATAAGCTTATCATACGTAACCAAGACACCAACACAGGCATATTTTTTCTTAATACATTCTATTGTTGTGTGCTTCATGTAATTGCATGCGTCACTGCAAATTTATTATTTTTTTTGGGGGGGGGGGGTTGTTTTTTTTGTTTTTTTTCTGTCATCAGCGACGTGAATGTTGTCGGGCCTTAATGTAGGCAGAGATTCAGTGGGCTGTTATTTCCAGGGCTGAGGGAGGATGCACAGCAATTTTTTCCTCATTAAATCATTACTTGCAGCATACGCTGGGGACAAACTGACCCTGTGCTTCGGGGAAACCGGCGTCCTAGCGTTTAATATACTCCTGCAAATACGCGATATAAATAACAGCGAGGCTGCCGTAGCCTGAGTGTGGCAGGGAGCTTACCAACACAAGGTCTGTAAATCCTATGTCAATTTGACACTATTACAGCTCTTTTAGCAAGAGGGACTTGTCTACATGATGAGCGCACACCGTGTCTGCTGATCTCAGGGCAGGGTGGAGATGTGTATCTGGAAATTAAAAAAATATTGGGAGGTCGAGTGGGTTTATGGTTGAGCTGAAGTGCAGATTTTTGTGTGGCTCTGCGCCAAACACGGGAAGGAAAAAATACAAGGCCACTCTGAGTCTAATGGGTCCGATTCGTTGGTTGGTCTTCGGGTAAACATGTTGCCTGAATTCATCTACTAAAGTCTCTTTATTCCACTGCTTGGACAACATTCTGTTGCTATGAAAACTTGGGCAGAATGCTAATGCTGATTTAACCGGTGTTCTTGGTTATATGTGATCATGTGCAGATGGGGAGACAAGCAATGAAGGTTTTTAAAAACGTTTTGGCTGCATTCGATTAAAATTTGCCACATGTTTTACATTTCTGGTTCATATTTGTGTTTTATTTTATATAGAGGCTTAATTGATGGTTGATGGGTTTTTATGTTACATGCTTTTTTGTGCTATTTCATTGTGTGTGTTTTTGGGTTTTATTTTAGGCTGTGCGTTGGGTAATACTTTCCTTTTTGTGTGTCTGTGGGAGAGATTTTTTGCAATTTGAATTGAATGCTTTGAATGGTTATTGGCATTTTGCTGTATTTGTTTAAAATCTGGAATGAGTTAAAGTGATGGATGTACTGCTGGCTTGATGGGGTTTCCTTACCTGAGGCATGTGAGCTGTGTTGCTATAACAGCATTTCTGATTAGACTGGATGCTCAGTCTGAGAGAATCTACACCCTAACCGCCTCTACATGGGGAACTGATGACATGAAAAATAACAGCGTCTTCTCACCTTTTTGTTCTGATTTTTGGTTAATCTTCCAAATTTTCAGGATGTTTGCAGTGAAATGTGTTTGGTGTCGCTTTAAATAATGGTTAAGACATATTTCATCAAGGTGAATAAATTTGAGTTTATTTGTAAGGATCTTGCGCCAGATGAAGGGAAGACTGCTTGCTGGTCTGTAGCATTTAACGGCAAAAATGATCAAATTGTTTATGTAAATATAATACAATTATTATTTTTTTCTGTTGTAGCGATGAACATTATAGCTCATCTGCATAACCATAAGCCCATATACTGTAGCTCTGAGTTTACCATAAGAGCTTAATTTGACGGAAATTAAGCTGTGAATTATTTAATGCTTCTGTAATTGAAATTGCTTCACCGCCACACAGGTTGATGTCATACAAATGTTCCTGATCACACATTTTCTCCAGAAAACAAATAAAGGACGATTGAGTTATCACCCGCACAAAAAACAACATAAAGTGCCTCAGTTTTTCCACAGCTGAACACACTTCCACACAGCATCATGACTCACTCTTCTATTAGTTGCCATGGACACTTAGCCTTCCCCTCTGAGAGAGTACAACACAATTATGAGACTTTAATTACCTGCCAAGGGGCATCCAGGGGTAAGAGGAATTGAAAATTATCCCCACAACTTCCATCTAAGTTTAAAAAACTCATCAGATGAAACCTAGGAATATTTCATCTAAGATTATTCATATGCACCATAGTGATGTTTAGGAGTAATGTGTAAAAATATTCCTCAAACCGAAACATAAAAGTTCTGCAGGTTATGCACTTGGTTAAATGGTTGCCCAAAGATGCTAATGTGGCTAGCAATCCAACATGACATTTCATATAATTTAGCATAACCCTAGGGTTAGCTAGGGTTATCCTAACCCTAACCCTAGCGTTTATCATTTTTTATTATCCCTATTAGTTCTTTGGTAAGAATGACTGTTGTTTTTTTTTATTAAAAGAAGCATCGCTGATATTAATGAATCCTCACTGTCTCTGACATTCACTAGTAAGGGGAGTGATGGCCACACAGAATAAACTATAAACTATAAAACTATAAAAAGAAATTTAAAAGCAAAACAGAAATTAAACACAACCGGGGCAGATTAAGGTGTACATGGGCCCCTAGGCTACATTTTCTGTTAGCCCCACCCCTGGGCTTATTTTGATGAACTGATATCTAGCCTGTGGGTTAATCCGCGCCTGCACATAACAAAATATAGCCTACTGGTTAAAGTCAGTCACATTATAATTATATTATAATAGTTATATATAATAGTTATACACATATATATATATGGAGAGAGAGAGAGAGAGCGAGAGACAGTAATGGTAAAATAGTAAAATTATTTAAACAAGATTAACCAAATTAAAAAACTCCACAGAGAGACATGGATGCACTGCCGAGAAGGAAAAAGACTTTATTGTACAGAGTTCTTTAGGGATTTATGTTTGTTTAGCTCATAAGTCCCTTATTGTCTCCACTCACCTGTTTCCGCAAAGTGGCATTCCATGAAGAACAGTGTATTGTAATTAGAAAATATCTAATTAAAAGACAGAAAACACCAGTCCACTGGGACGATGCTGTAGTCACAGCCTGTGCTAGAACACAGATGATTAGTCAAGAGAAACTGTGTAAAGCGAGCTGTCAAAATCTTGACAGAGGCCATCTACAAAGCAGGGCCGCCTACGTCTACTAATACAACAATTAACTGACTTTGAAATTCCGAATTCATTAAAGAAATTATTGTGTTTACAGGACACAGCTGATATAAAGAATCCAAACAGTGCAGTGAACATGGTTTCCCTGACAAGTAATGTATTTCATTTTTGTATCTGTGCTGGCAACGTTGTGTGTCTTTTGCAGTGAATTTTCTGTTGATTTGTAATTCTTGTTAAATTTACATTTTCATGTGAACACACTTTTGTAGTTAAACACAACATCACAGTATTTTTGTTGAGTCAGACATGCTTCCTCCTGTAGCATCACACATTGGTATCAACACCACTGGATCAATCTTGAATTCTGGAAATAAATCAACTGTTGTTGTTCCATTAAGAAAATTATTTGGCAGAACTTAACTTTTCAAAAACAACAATATTAATCTTAAGAACGAGTGAGCAAATGTAAGTGATACACACAAACTAAAACAGTTTTGAATAATACATCTTTGATCTCAGTGTTGAAGGCTTTTAAACACACTCGTTCTTTTGCCACCAGTAGCAACCCCGTGCCTATTTAAAAATGATGAGGACGAATTCAGGCTGATTACCTGTAAGTCTTTGTGCTCTTAGGTGTGAATTCCTCATTTTACATTTACATAAAAACACTGAGCTCCAGGGAAATAAAGACCTCACTTTGCTGTTTTATCTAGACCATAGAAGTCTACTTCCACACTCCAGTATGTCCTTCTTTCCCTGTAACTAGTGGCAACTCATGCAACAATACCAGAGTATGTCATTCACTTTTACAGCTTTAAGTTAGATGATCTCACAGTGTTATTCCTTGTTTTGAGTTAAGACGATGCATCTTTGACATGCATGAAAATACAGTTCGAGAAGGTCTATAAGATGTTGAGGTTTTGGTTTGGTCGTGGTGGACGTATTTAACGTGTGACATTCTAATTTCCACTAGCACCTTAATAGGGAGAGTAAAAGCACCAAAATGTGTGCAAACATGGGGACAGAATAATTACAATGAATAACTAACTATAGGCTATAACATTCAATAAGCAATCCGACAAATGAAAAGTTCTGTATTATAAGGTTCAGGTCATTAAATGCTAAGAGTCAAAATATACTGAAACCACATAATCCTGAAAACAGTACTAAGGGCCAAGAACTCTGTCTAGTTTAATCATGATCATGTCCAATTATTTTTATCATTTGATCAATGGTAGTAGAACTACAAAATTAGGATGAGGTGAAGTTTAAACCTCATGCAAAACAGTTGTGCATCTCACTGGCCCAAGATAGAACTTGGCCGGGATTCACCAACATTTTTTAAGTCAAGATTAAAATAACTTAATTTGGCTTTGAGTAATCTTTTTTAAGCATTCTGATTGACCTTTTTCTAAGAAGTGGGCTCTAGAAATAAAATTTGCTTTGCCTCGCCAGATTGGAGAGGGGAAGGTCTCTGAGGGAGTAGATGTCTGCCTGAAGCCAAACTAGTGATCCATCTCACACCTCCACAGCTCTCAGAGCCAAATGATTAATTAACCTGCAATCAAAGCTGCAGCAATCTTAAATAACTGAACGATGAAGAGAAGGCTAATTAAACGCTACACTGACTGAAACAAGCCAGCACTGAGAAGCTGATTATTAAAGAAGGACACAATTATTCTGCTCTGACATGGAATACTTATAAAGGAAAAACATTTCTGCAGGTCAAGATTTATCACAGGAGTTGTTGGAAAAGCATTAGAGCAATGAATGTTTGGTAGTTTCTTTTAATGACAAGTTAGTAAAAGTAGCTAAAATAAAACCTCAACTGAATAAAATATAAAATATTGTCAAAGACAAAAAAAGTCAAAGTCAAAGTAAACTTTATTGTTATCTCTTCTATATATTGTACAGATGTACAGAGAGACGAGACGACGTGGCTTCAGTTTACACAGTGCAACAAGAAATAGAGAACAAAACAGATAGGGCACATGGAATAAAATTGAGTTATACAGTAAGTATATAAGTAAGTATATATATTTAGGTAAATTCTTGTTTTGTATGATAGCAAATGTTGGTGGCCTAGAGGTAGAACACTCGCCTCTGGACCAGGAGGTTGTGGGTTCCAATCTGACTTCTGGTGTTACCAACATTGAGTCCCTGAGCAAGACCCTCAGGCCTAAGTTGCTCTCAGGGGAACTGTCCCTGAAATTAGGAAATGTAAGTCGCTCTGGATAAGAGCGTCTGCTAAATGATGTAAATGTAAATGTAAAACAGAAGTGAGCCTTTCTAAAATTATTAAAACCTTCAGCAGAGATGCTGAAAATGTTTGTGGACACATTTGACAAAACTTGCATACACAGCTTGTCCATGTGAATGTGTGGATTTCAGGGTTGGCAAGTCGTCTCTCAGTACAGAAGCAGAGCACAGAAAAATGTGCAAATAGATCATGTGCATGAACATAATTCATAACAGTGAACAGCCCATGATGTAGATTCGATGTAGAGATTAGATTTATCTTTATTGTCATGGTTAGAGAGTTGACCCCATGATCAGAAATTCACCGGTTCAAATCCTAGACTGGTAACTGTACCACTGAGGTACTCAAGAGCAACGTACTGTCCCCAAGCACTGCTTCCCAGATCAAATGCAGAGGTCATTTCGTTGTAGTGCACTGTGTGCTCTACTGTGGTGTTTTCACAATGAAAAATAATCACTCACTTAAATATATAATACATATATAATACAAGCATATGTAATACATATGTAATACAAGCTAGCACAGATTTTTCAAAGCATAGATTTTAATCGGGCTTTCATAATTTCATCATAATTTTGGAACAAACGTTATGTCCATTGATTGAATGATTTAAATTGATTGGACATAGCCCAAAAATATATAATATATATTTATATCCTGATATTAACCTTATTGTAACCATGATGTGGGTAATAAATCGACATTCAGGACCTTTTATTGACAATATCTTGCCCATGACAATTATTTCAATTATTTTTAAAATTCTGTTAATACTTTTCCCTGTGTGTGTTCATCAAGCTGTGTGATGTTAAAAGGCAAGGTATCTTTTGCTTGAGTAGGAAGAGTGCAGGAGGGACGTTGTGCCAATTTTCTGTACCCTTCTTTAAAAAAAGAATGAAGAAGATGTTGTGGTAACGGGATCAGAGTTAACAGAGGACTGTCAAGACACGTCACGGTTCCTCTAATGTTGGACAGAACACACAGATGGCTGACAACAATCTAAACTGGCTCCCCCTGCTGGGAGTGTGAGGCTGCTGGTGGCTTTAGGGGATGTTCACTGATTATCTGTAGCTCGGTTAATCTTTCTCCAGACCTGTTCTTTACACCAACGATTAGCAGCAAATCACTTGACCAAACAACCAAAAGCATTCGTCTGTGAAGTGAGAGTAAGAGATCAGCTACAGCATTTTACCACAAAATTCGGATTCATTTCCCAGTTCTAGCTTGAAACCCAGACTCATAATGAGCATCCGCATTCACGTGGAACGAGGATACATAGTTCGTTTTTGTCTTAATTGCTACAGCAGAATCCCAACGTCAATATACGCTAAACCCATATGACCCTGAGAACAGCACCTAGAGCCGTGGACTCTGTCCAGTTTAATCCCCCTTTAAACCCTCTCATTCGATTATTAATTGGGCTATAAAATGACCTATTACATTTTATCATTCAGTCAATGGATGAAACCGTAAATTTCATTCCATAAAATATTCTAGACACAACCACGAAAGTCATCACAGAAAGGTCATCTTTCCACAGAGTTTCTTATAATTAAAAACCTAATCAAGGGCCAGGACAAGGCTGGTAAATACATCTGTAATGTGTGAAGTATTGTCCTAAAGTAACCCTGTTATAATTCCAAGCACAACATATTTTGACAGATTTATCATGCATTACAAAAATGACAAGCAACTCATAGCTCCTATTTACACATACAGTATAAAGCCAAATCAAGCCCAACGTCCGATACACGCTTACTGTTTCCTATCCTAGGAGCTTGGCATCGTTCAAACTCTTGCCCGTGTTGACTTCCGTTTCTCTGACGTGACAGCGATAAGCCCCACCACCACCTCACGGCTCTGTCGTCTCACTGGGTGAAATAAATGGTTTGTTTGATAACCAATAATCGTTTTTTAGCTGATAAGCTAATTACTGCTTCAAGACCCAAGTCAAATATTTGGCTTGCAAATGGAAACAGCCTGAAAAATTGTTGTAATTGTACTTTAAATATCAATTCATTGTCTTCAGACTATACGTTGAGTCAGATGTGGATTAGCTGACAGAAACCTTTTTCTTAATTGTGAAAACACATTTCCTGAAATTTGTTATCTCTTTTTGGGCGGCACGGTGGCACAGTGGTTAGCGCTGCCCACTAACAACGGGAAAGTCTGGGGTTTGATCCCCGGGATACACACAAAAAAGTCACTGTCCTACATGATTTTACAGTAAGTAATGTCAGTCATCCTGCGCCAGTGTCACAGGGTTTTGTTATACCTTCCATCACCATGCTGAGGACAAAATGATATGCCTTAGTACCGGAGAGTACGGTTGAAGACAAACAGTTTTAATGCCTGGTAAACAGTTCAAGCCATCTTGGACTGCTGTAAAGGCATTGTGTGTAAACTAAGGTAAGCAGGTATGAGCGGGTGGAGGATGTAGAGAAATCAGTAAAATGAATCAGAAATGATTCTACCTTACTGGGATTTCAGGGTGGTGGTGGTTTGATGGTAGGCAAGATGTTGTGGGTCTTTTTGTGCAAGTAGCATTGGGAATCTGATTAGGAATCACATGTTTCTATTCAAACTATCAACTATCATATGAAGTGCAGTGGAAATGTCTAGATTGGTTCATGTATGTTGCAACCACTGCATTTTCTTGTGATTTGTCATTATTCTGAATTCAGAAAAGATCATTTATAAAACTGCCAAGAGATCCAGTCAAATGAACAAAAGCATTCTTCAGCATTTACAGAATCATAATGTAGATGTGTCTTGTCTAGTTGTTTTGACAGTTTAGTATGGAATGCAGTGATGATTTTAGACATTTTTCTCAAATAGCATCAAATAGCAAGTATATTGTCCACTGTGTTAGCCTGTTTGCTCCAGTTGGGTATAACAAATAGGGAACTCTGTGTGTGTGTGTGTGTGTGTGCAGGTATTTGTGGCGTTGTGGGGACCTTTCTGTCACTTTGTTTTTTTGGGCTTTGTGGAAACATTTGAGAGGTCCCCATGAAGAAAAATGACTTTATAGAAATTGTGCTTGTTTTTTTGAGAAACTAAAAGAGGTAATAGATGTTCTTTTGGTTACTGAGGTTAAGGTTAAGGTTAGGGTTGGGGTTAGGGTTAGGTGTAAGTGTAGGTGTAAAATTATATACATCTAGTCATTATGGGAGTCTCACAGAGATAGTAATACGCGACTGTGTGTGTGTATATGTGTGGCGGTGGGTGTAAATTACAGTTGCAGGTTAAAGGCTCTAGAGCCCTCTCTAACCGGGCGAAAACACCAACCCCCCTATGTTCAATCAACAGTTATTCCTGTGTGTGTGCTTTATTTTATATTGCCAGCTTTATTAGAAAGCTGTAAAAATAGATGCAGATATTATTGTAGTCTCCATTGGGTTATATGCTACTTTATTTTAAAACTAAATTAAAGAAACACGTCTATTGAGGTTCCATTAATAAGGGATCAATTACAAAAATAAGCTAAAATAAATAAATAAACACGAGTTTCATACGAGATGTTTGAGTCTGCTCATGTGAAAATATCATGTGTGAAAGTATCACATGCACACAAGATGTTTTCATGCGGCACAAGATTTTTTCGGACGAGTGTTAAAGACATTCTGAAATGATGTAAAATCTTTTGGATTAAGACCTGTTTAAGACATTAAATAAAAATAGTGTTTAATGAATTATTATTATTATTATTATCATTATTATTTCTTGCTGTTTATGATTTTGGTTAAGGAAATAAGCACGGAAACAGCTCAGAATGTATGGTTTTATTCATTGAACATTTTTATATCAAAGACATTTATAGAACAGAAAAAATGTTCAAAAATGGTCTTGAAACTATTTGAACAGGAATTTCATATTTTGATAATAATATGAAATAAGTAATATTTTTGAAGTCACTGGAGCTATTTTCTGCACTTTCACGTTCTGCTATGTGTCACGTCTGTGTTCAGATTAATGTTTCTCTTCTCAGGATACATTAAATATTTAACCCAAGTGCTTGTGTCCTTAATATTGCAGCAGGCCTGACTTCTGCCCAGGACCAAAAAGAATTGCCCGTGGACTCTAGACTGCAAAATAAAGACGAAATACAGAAAATCTGTATTTTCTGTGTTTCTTGTATTTATCTATTTATTTTTTATGTTTTTCCTGCTCTCTGGATTTTATTATTATTATGGGTTTTGTACCTGTGACAACATACAGTCTACTTCTGTAAATCAAAACTATTCATTTTTGTTTCCATATGTGGTGCCATTTTATTTCTTACACAACGTGCAGTTGAAATATCTGGCTATGTGGTGTGCATGCAAATGAATGCAGTCGTAGCCCAAATTACATCCTGTATACAGGGCGGTATTGGCGCATGCTGCAATAAATAAGGTTTTACTAACATCCCAAGAAGCGTCCCTAAGGCCCTGCATGACTGTTTTCAATACTCGTTTTAGGCTTCTCTGTAATGAAGTGCAGTGCTGCAGAATGTGCATACCTGATGCAGGACGACTCCAGGCGTGCTGTGATGGAAAATAGGAGAAGCTTGTTTGCATATCGCTGTGCAAGAAGCAGAGAGCTGTGCTGATCCGTGAAGGGCTCGAAAGAGACCCTCCTCCTTCTCTTCCGTCTCGTCTACAGCTACAGCATTCACCTAGCAACACCCTCCTGTGCATCAAGGTCACAGGTTCTTCTGAGTTGCTTCTGAGTTTAGGCACCATTTGTAAGCCCTTTTGCAAAACTCTAAACATATTCTCATTCACAAAATGTATCTTGCAGTGTGGGGAGCTTTGTACCCACAGTGTGATGACTGACACATATGGTTAAGCACAATTAACACTCTGTTGTCATCAGTAACACACCATCAATCAGTTCAGTGCACATGCGTCCAAAGGTGTTGTGTGGTTCCCCTTCTGCCATGTTGCATTAGAACATTGCACACTAAATATCCTCTAACATTTCTAGTAGTGAAGACCACCTAAACTGGGACCAGATCAAGACTGGATCAATGCGTGTTTTACACCACATGACAAATAAGTGGAACATGTAAAGCCTAATCCTCTCAAAAATAGCTGATCAAAGCAAACAATATACACTAAGCAACATCGCCTACATATTTATAATGAAATCACTTCACTGGGCGCAGTTATCCAAGCTAATAACATCATAAGTTAAACTCAACAAATCACAGTGGCAGAACACTTCTCAAGACCAAGCTAACCCCAAAGTTAAGTTGCTAAACTTGCGTGAGTGAGTGAGTGATTATTTGTCAATGTGAACACACCACAGCACAGGACACAGTGTAACGAAATCTGACCTCTGCATTTGACCCATCCGTGAAGGAGCAGTGGGCGGCTAACAAGAGCAGTGCCCGGGGGGGCAGTGCTTGGGCACGGTACCTTGCTCATGAGTACCTCAGTGATTCCTTTACCTTTCCTTGGACCACAGAACATGGGCTGAAACACCAGATAAAGTATGTATTGTTTCCTTTGGAAATATGAGAGATTGAATTCTTTGTAGTATTGGTAGCCAAATTTGAAAATAGCTGATCTTTCCCAGACATCCATGACTTCACCTGGGTTCATGTGCACACATGTGTGTGCGTGTGAAAGGGTGGGTCAGGCAACTACGGTCGGCAGTAACATCACAGGTTGCACTTGAAATGAGAATTTATCCAATCAGAGAGTAAACAACTCTTTAATAGTAATATTCTCAGAGTTGCGGTCTCGGCTTTTCTCGAAATAAAATCCTGAGTCCTCTTTGTCCGAGTCCATGACATGACCGAGTACAAATACATCTGATTCCAAGACAAGACCGAGACTTTCAAATCCTGGTCTCGAGTACTACAACACTAATTTCTAGATGGTTCGGTTGGGCCATTTTCTTGGACATGAGCAGAGAGAACATGAGCAGAAAAGAATATAGTCAATATTGTCATTTGGGTCAAGATGAGCTTTCACCGTGATTAGGAAAAATCTTAAATAGTTTATAAACAAATTAGCATCTACAAAGGTTTATTTTCCACCATTCTCTACTATTCTAGAGCCTATAGACGGCGTTCTAACAGCATGGCAGTCTATGTACAGTATGTATATGACCAAAATCCCTATACTTTTGAAGCATGATGCAGGGCAGAATGAATACATTTTCTCAAGTATGGGAATGTATAATATCATGCACAAAGATATGTTATGGTTAGGGATATGTTTAAGAGCAGCCATAGACTCATTTATCTGCAGTAATAATTATGGAATGTGTTTGTGTGGGTGAGTGTGTAAATGAGGGAGCGTGAAAGGCAGCATGTGTCTCTCTGTCTGTTTTTTCACTCCACTATATTAAAGTTTGAAAAATAGACACAGGGATCAGGAAAATGTCTCATGGAATAATATCTTTTATTTTTCACTAATACATTTCTGTTTTCTGTTGAGGTTATAGGATTAGAAGCACAACAACTGATACTGTGATCTCTACAGTCTATAACTACTTCAGCCAGAGACTGAGACTTCGTTAAGTCAACTGCAAACCATCCATGCTTAAGTGTCACACTTCGCATCGCATGAGGTTCTAAGTGCAAAGTTCTGATGAATGTGTGGTTAAGACTCTCTGTGTGCTGAATGATTGTGCATTGCGGTGGTGTCTCCTCTGCTGCAAATCAAACTGCTGTCCATAGTGTGGAACAGACAGCATCTCTCTTAAGGCCCGCAAGGAGAAGAGCATCGCAGGCCCAGACCAGCTGGAGCCAACAGAAAAAAACAAAGCAATTTCTGTTGTAACAAACCACACAGTCTCCTGCTCTTGACTTCTTCCTTTAATCTCTTCTCGGGAGTTTGATCAGACACTAGAGCTATTCCCAACAAATGCACCATGCCAAGGTCTATTGCAGAGAATAAACAGAAACCTACTACAATAAACCAAACATGTCCCAAGTTATTATTTTCCTGCATGCCATAACAAATCCAACATAATTTATGAATGAATCCACTCTCAGTCACATATTTGGTTAGTGTGGTATGCAGGACAGTTGCTTGATGTGGTTTGCCAAGAGATCTGTTGATCATCTGTGAATTTTTCTCTTTTTTGGTAGGGGGTAAACTTCACTTACAGGATAATAATCGTGCAGAACAATAATAATTGGATAATACAGGTTAGCAAAAACTGTATTTAATTCATTTGCACTAAGGCAGACATCCATGTAGACACAATTTCAGACTACACACTCCTACAAACCAGCATGGTAGTGTTCTGACACAGCTCTGGCAGTGTGCGCGCACATATATGTGTATGTTAATCAGGAGGACAGTGCAATCAGTGTAAACCCAGTTAAAACCCAGCTCTACACCTCTAAGCTCATGACTTTCCAACTGAAACAATGTTTTAAGCAAGACAAGAAATGGCAGAACTGTTTGAACTTGGTTTTATAGTTATAGTGTACAAGCGTGACATAACCTTACCGATAACTGACAGGCTGCCACCTGGGAAAAACACAACCACGTTTTAGAAAAGGGAGAATAACATCCACTTTATCCACAGATTTGAAAGTAACAAGTGACGAGGACCTTAATAGAAATGTAGTGAAGTGAAAAGCATGGTATTTGTCTTTCAAATATAGTTAAGTGAAAGTCCCAAAAAATACTACTTAAGTGAAATACAGATACTCAAAAACTGTACTTAAGTAGGGTGCTCAAGTAAATCTATGTTGTTAATCTCTGCATATATATATATTTTACAAAGAAACTTAGGTAAACATCCTTGTTGACGAATCAGAAAATTTTAACCATTATATTTTCAGAGAGATTGTATAGATGTAAAGGGATTTTTAAGCCATGCATATATCTGCACAAGTCTGAAAAATCTGAAATCTGGAATTATGGAATCTACCCACACTACCCATTGTGTTATATATGTGTGTGTGTGCATTTTGTTGATTGATGAAAATAAGTGATTAACACAAAATTTTTTGAAAGCATTCTTTGTTTACAGCATTTTTCAATTTCACTTTTCATTTTCACACCTGCCTATAACAAGCTTCCATTACAGAAATGAACATTAAAAGGGATACATGGATAATAAGTGTCAGCACTTCAGACTGTATTTATGCTAAAATTATGATTTGCCTTTTCAATTCCCATACAGGAATAAGCCACAATCTTAAAGCCTCCAGGACCAGGACAAGTGAATAACATTGATGATCTCATTACAACGCCACTTGTCATTGCGGTGAGATGTATTAGACAGCAAGCGAACAGTATGTTCTTGTTGATTTGTTGGAATAATGGGCAAACATAAGGACCTGAGTGACTTTCATTTTGACATTGTGGTGGCTAGATGACTGGATTAGAGTCTCTCCAAAACATCAGCGCTTGTGGAGTTTTATATTCAGGCGTCGATACCAGAGATATAAAAATTCAAATTCACGTCAAATTCTAATTGCTAAACTCAGCGGGTGAACAAATTACTAGTCCCACAACCAATTATTAGTCTCATTAAGATTTATTAAGACTATGACTGAATCACAATGCCACACCCCTGTTTTTACAGTCAAAGTAAAAAGTATGTGAACCCTTTGGTATTTTGTGGTTTTCTGCATGAATTAAAAAAAGTGATCTGATCTTCATCTAAGCCACAGGTACTGATATACACAATGAGCTTAAGCCAATAACACATAAAAAGTTCTACTCTTTCTTGACTTTATTATACAAACATATTCAGCATTCTCAGTGGTATTGGAAAAAGTAAGTGAACCCTTAGGTTTAATAACTGGTTGACCCTCCTTTGGCAGCAGTGACCTCAACCAGGTACTTCCTGTAACTGCAGATCAGACCTGCACATCGTGTGGGGGGAATTTTAGGGATTTCTTCCCTGCAGAAGTCCCTTAACTCTTCTGTATTCTTTTGTTGTCTTCTGGGTACTGCTCTCTTCAAGTCAATCCACATCATCTCAATAGGATTGAGATCGGGGCTCTGACTGGGCCACTCCAAAAGGTGGATTTTGTTCCTCTGAAGTCATTGTGCTGTAGATTTGCTGCGATGGGGTCATTGTCCTGTTGCATCACCCAGCCTCTTCAGAGCTTCAGTTGACGGACAGACATTCTCACATTTCCTGAAGAATTTGCTGATAAATTTGGAAATTCGTTTTCCCCTCAATGATGGCGAGCTGTCCAGGCCCTGATGCAGCAAAGCAGGCCCAAATCATGATGTTCCCTCCACCTTACTTTACTGTAGGAATGATGTTTTGATGTTGATATGCCTTTTTACGCCAAATGAAGTTCTGCTTGTTCCTCCCAAATAGTTCAATTTTAGTTTCATCACTCCACAAAACTTTTCCCAGTACCATTGTGAAGTGTTCAAGAGCTCTTCGCAAACTTCAGGCGTGCAACAGTGTTCTTTTTGACAGCAATGGCTTCCTTCTTGGTACTCTGCCATGGACTCCTTTCTTGTTCTATGTTTTGCGTATGGTTGATTCATGAACACAGATGTTAGACAGTTCTAATGACTTCTTCAAGTCATTCGCTGTCACTCTAGGATTCTTCTTTACCTCAAAGATGACTTTGCGTTGTGCTCTTCGGGTCATCTTGGCAGGGCGCCCACTTCTAGGCAGAGTAGCCACAGTACCAAATTGTCTCCATTTATAGACAACTTGCCTAACAGTAGACTGATGAATATGTAAAATCTTTGAGATCACTTTGTAACCCTTTCCAGCCTTATGTAAACTAAGAATTCTTGATCGTAGGTCTTCAGACAACTCTTTTGTGCGAGGCATGATTCCCATCTGGATATGCTTCTTGTCAAAAGCCCAAACTTTTCAGTGGTTTTTATCAACCAAAGTCATTGTATGCCACACCCCTGAACTTGTTTCATTAAATGGACTCCAGGTGTGCTAAATTCTGGCTACAGTGAGCTTTTTAAAAAGTCATTAGCTTGGGGTTCACTTACTTGTTCCAGCCTTCAGTTTCACAGTTTGAATGATTTATACAATATGGTCAAAATTTCTCTGAAAATCTGTGTATCTTTAGTTATAGGTCACTGTGTTTGTTTATTATTGCGACTTACATGAAGATACAACTATGTTTTATATGGGATTTAGTGTGAAAACGTTAACCATTTCTATCATTCTACAGTAAACATATTAACGCATTTAATCTAACCAAAGATTGTTAATATCCAATTTGCATAATCCATTTCCTTCACTGCAGTGGTGTGAAAGCCAGGTTCATCAATCAAAAGCTGGGGTTTAATGCTGAGAGGTTTTCTTCTCAGCATTTAAAAAATCACTGCAGACTGGAACTTATTGGAATTTAAGCTGGATTTTGACTTAATGAAGCCAGATTGTGATATGTCTGGTTAGTAGTGAAAGTGATCCAAGGAAGGACTACAGAGTGTCTGGCAATAAGCGAAGGCAGTCATCACTCACTGAGCAGTGAAAGCTACCCAATCTTGACGGATACCACAGAAGAGATTCTGTAGCAGAAATAGCAGAAAACCATAATGACTATGATAGAAATGTTTAAAACCCCTGTGTATGGGACATGCAGATCAGCCAGAATGTGCCTACAGTGGGCCAACCAAACTGGACCTTGGAACAATGTAAGAGGGTGGCGTTATTTGCATGATTAATTTGGCAGGGTGTGTTTGTGTTGATTGCTTGGAAAAAGATGAGTGAATTATGTGCTGTGGTAAGAAGGCAAACTGATGCTCTAGGCAACATTCTGCTGGGAAATCTTTGGTGCAGCCAAAGATTGTGGATGTGTGGATGTTACTTTGACATGAATCACCTACCCCAACATTATTGCAGTCCTCAAAAATGGGCTCAGTCCTAATTTCCAGCCTCCAATAACATTCAGATAAATATTGAATAAATCAGATTTGAAGATTTGGAATAAATGTTTTCAATACAATTGGAATTTCTGAAATATTTCCAAAGCATTTGATCTGGAGTGTAAGTCTTGGTCTAAAATCTCAGACTGTGTTAACTTAGGCTACACTGACTAATTGTGTTTGGGAAAGAAGCCCACATTTTAAATAACACGTGTCTTATATAAACATTTGGCTTTTTAAAATAATGGATATGTCACAGCAAGCATGCAGGCACCTCCTAAAATCATGTTCTTTGTTAGAGGACAGTTGTAAAAAATGTCCTGTCTTTTCTCACAATGTTGTTATTAGATCATGTATGCTTTAGAGGTTAAAAGGGTTAGAGAAAATGTTTCTAGAAGTGAGGCCTACATAAAAAGTACAAAGCACTATGACAGCACTTTGATCATAAAGAAAGTTATGACGGTATGGGGTCTTGACTTGCCAATTTTTCTACTGCACGCAAAATTACTACAATGTATCTAAAAATGGAAATGAATGCGTCCAAGGTTTGTCATTTTCTTTTGTCTATTACAGTAGTTTCTTCATTTAATCTGGATAAAGAGCACTTGAACACTTCTCCACGTCCATTTATAAATAATTGCCTTGTTGAAATATGGTCAAAAGAAACAAATTATAGGTTGTGTTGCTTCCACTAAACCAATTCATTGGACGAAATGTGAAAGTGTCATACGGCAACTTCAAAAGCGAAGAACTTCATATTTACCTTGTACTTATAGGCCTGATACATTAATTCTGTCTGTTCTGTTCTGTGCAGTCATGGCAGCTGATACAAAGTAGATTCCTCAGCTGTCTTTGGGATGAGGAGAAAATTCAGAAACAATAAAAATGAAGATAAATTATACTCACTTATAATCAAGACTTTATGGTTTAAAGCCTGGGTTAAAACTTGTCCAACCCCAACATAAGTAGTATCCATAAAGTTACTCTGGGGATACTGTCCCTGTACTTAAAAGAAAAAAAGGAATACGCTCTGAATGAGAGCATCTGATGAAAACATAATAAAGACTGTATTATAATGTTTAATGAGAGAGCGAGTGATTATTTGTCATTGTGAACACACCACAGCCAGAGGTGTCAAAAGTACATGGATTCCTTACTCAAGTAGAAGTATAGATACATGTGTTTTAAAAGAATCTAGTAAAAGTTGAAGTATTGATTTGACTTCTTTACACAAGATAAAGTGAAAGGTATGTGCAAAGACGAATGTAAGGATTTGAAAATGTAAGGAGTAGAAAGTACAGATATTCATGCTAAAAATGTACTTAGTAAAAGTTAAAAGTTGGCACAAAAATAGCAAGTAAAGTACAGATACCCGAAAAAAAGAATTTGTACTTCGTTACTTCCTATCTCTGGCCACAGCACAGCACAGCACCACAACAAAATGTGACCTCTGCATTTGACCCATCCATGAAGGATACATGAGTACCTCTGTGATACCTTTACCAGTCTGAGACTTGAATCACAGGGCCAACTCCCTAACCACTACGCTACCAACTATGAGGTTTGATTAAGTTAACTCAAAATTCTCTAATAAGACAGCAGATACCATGATTTCATTCCACAAATTTTCTGGAAGTTACAAGCTGTATTTTTGAGTCTTATTCTGTAGCAGAAACTATGTTAATAGAAGAACTTGAAAGTACAGTTTCAAAGCCAGCAGTGCATCGTTTTCTTGAAAGTGCCTATTACAACTGTGTTTCTTGGTCTTTTAAGTAAAACCTCACAGAAGACTGCTAGTGTTCCAGAAAACTTGTACTTGACCGTTCGGTAATAAATTGCATTCTAAAACAGAAGCTTACATGGTCAGTAGAGTGTTTTTTTGTCCCATTGATTTGAGGAGAGAATTTCCCAAAAAACAACTGTGCAGTGCGCTGGTTTACAGGACAACACTGCAGAGTTTGATTGTGATTGGTGGGAGATGATCAGCCTCCAACAGCTGGTATGCACAGAGAGAGTAGATAAGATGTGCCTCCATGGCAACGGCCCTCCAGATAATGAGTAAAGCGCAGCAGAGCAGCTCTACGGAATTTGGTCCTCTTGATCTGAAATGCACGACTGAAGTATTAGAAAAAGCATTCTTTTATTAATATTGAACATGCTGAACATGACCTGAAATAGGACTACGAAATTAAGGTTCCATTTATTCCTTGCCATTACCCTGTCCATTAGCAGAGGTCACAAAACTGCTTGGTTTGGCTTTCCATCACAATTTGACTAAAGTTTGGCTTTATTTTGAATGAAAGATCAAAACATTTAATTGGATGTCATAATCTTTCTATTTTTTAAGAAATCAGTGTTTGAAAAGAAATACACTGATCTAAAAAACACTCTGTCACTTGAAAATACATATTTCAAGCCTGTCAGATTTCTTAAACTGCTTATGATATGCACAACCAAAAAATGGGAATCCAACCTCATAGCAGACCATACTATTTTTAACCTGTTTATGCATGACTTTTATTGCAAAGGCTCCCCCTTAAAATTTAAATAAAATAGTCCTAGATGCATAAATCGTGGAAATAAACCATATGAGATGTCAAAATATTTTACAATATCACATACAGTGACACTGTGTCATAATTAATGCACTAATCAAGGCATTTAATCCAGTTTTATTTTTTAAACTTCTAATGTTTGCCTCTATTATGCTCTTGTATTTGAAGACCCTTAGAGGCATGGGATAAGGAATTGTAAGCATTTGTGAAGGTTCACCGAATGATGTGCTTTTATTGTGTCGGTTTCATGGGCATTTTAACAAATCATCTCTAATTGACAGGATTATAACGGATGAGCTCTGCTGGAGGAGACTTTGCAGAATGCGCTTGTCACCATGGCAACAGTCTGACTCTTCTGCTAGTGAAAGACAGCGAGGCGCTTTTCTGTCTGCTCACGACTTCACTTCACACACTTACGCAAGACCCATGCACATGCTACAGAAGTGAAAATAGTTTGGGTTACACTACACTGAAGTCAGCTTGTTCTTCTAAAGTGGTGGAGACCTGAAATCTCACATTCAGAGTGAACCAAGTTTAGGCAGAGCGAGGGTGGTAATTGGAACAAAACAAAATGGCTCTGATCTGGTTGCCAAAATCCTTGCTTTGTCAGAGTCTAATGTAATTTTGTACTCCACTGTGCACTCTCAGATCCACTGGATGTCTTCTAGAACCTGATTTTAATGTCAGTCTAATCCTTACACGCCCAGACTTTTAGCATCAATGTTCTCACCAATTTCAGAACTTGATTTCACTATTAGTTATGCATTGCGTCTCATATTTCCATTGGAATCCCTTTTTAAAATGTTTTACTAGAAAGAACTGATAAGGGACTGTAGTAAAACCTTTTTGTCTTCAGTGGAATTGTCCAGCTTGATTTATGACAGCATGCTGGAGACTGAGATTTTCGAGTCAGTTGGGTTGAATGTTTTACAGTGGGAGTAGTTATAAAAAAAGATTTAAGAAGAGGATCAAAAAGCCAGAATTAACTTGTAGGTGAATTATAACACGAAAATTTGGAAAGAGGTGCAAGATGTCTAGTTAACGGCAACGGTGATGAGAAATGTCTGGTTAAAGTGAATGTCAATGAAGAGATCAAGATGACTGGTGTTGCACAGCAATCACAGTTATCATAGATAGCAAAGAGGACTGCCTGAGTAGGACGAATGGTTTTATAAAATGAGATGTTCAGACATTTTATGTCAGTTGCATTTGGGTTAACTCCCCTTATTGTTCAGGTTTCAGTAGATCATCAGTAAACTTTTATATTCTGCTTCTGCACTGAACTGTTGGACTGTTATTTTTAATTGAAGATGAAGATGTTTTTGTTGATATGCTTGGAGCTCTCATTTTTCATTTGTTGTGTTTCATGGACAAGACATAGAGCGCAACTTTGAATTTGAGAAAGTTGCTGTATAAACCTCTGTTGTGAAAGTTACTGCTGTTATTGTACACCACACTTATGTACTTTATTCTCAAAGTCAAAGTAAACTTTATTGTCATCTCTACTATATACATGTACATCGAGAGATGAGACATAATGGCTCCAGTTTCTACAGTAAGAACAAATAAGGCACATAGTGTAAGCAAATATATAAATACAAATAAGTGTCAGTGTACTCAAGATTAGCAGCAGTTTAACAACTAACAGTATCCTGTAGAGTAGAGACAGTCTTCAAACATACACAGTATCCCTGGACAGTTTCAAAGTGGCAATCTAAGATAACAAATGACATTTATAGAATTGTAAGTATTGTTTGCAAATTACCAGGCTACGAACAATTTACCAAAAAAGAGAAAAGTTAAAAGAAATGAATAATTAGAACATATTCTTATTTTTACATGACTGATTTGCTGCAGAAGGCCAAAAATGCAAGCCAGAGTGAAAAGGTCAGACAGACATTGCTTATTCTGACTGGTGTCTGCCCTTTTCCACAGCCCTTTTCATAGAGGGCTATGGAGAAAGGAGAATGTCGGGATTATTATATACTGTATATTGTGGTGGTGGAGGAGAAACAGTAGTAGGATCCAAGGAGTTGTAGGTTTAAATCCAGCTCTATCATACCTTCACCACTACAAAGAGTACCAGTGAAGATTCTCATCTCATTCTCAAGATTGACATTGTAGATTCTCACTGAAGGCACTATGAATGAACACAAAAACAAAAAGTGTGAAATAACCCAAAGCATGTTTTATATCTTAGATTCTTGCAAATAACCACCCTTTGCTTTGATCACCGCTTTGCACACTCTTGGCATTCTCTCGATGAGCTTCATGAGGTAGTCACCTGAAATGGTTTTCTAACAGTCTTGAAGGAGTTCCCAGAGATGCTGAGCACTTGCTGGCCCTTTTGCCTTCACTCTGCCGTCCATCTCATCCCAAACCATCTCGATTGGGTTTGGTCAGGTGACCGTGGAGGCCAGGCCATCTGGCACAGCACTCCATCCCTCTCCTTCTGGGTCACATAGCCCTTACATAGTTCATTCATAGTTTTGATGCCTTTAGTGAGAATCTACAATGTAAATAGTAATGAAAATAAAGAAAAAACATTGAATGGGAAGGTGTGTCCAAACTTTTGACTGGTAGTGTATATATTCTATATACTATATGAGTATAGTTGTATAGTGTGTGTGGAGATAGTGAATGTGAGTGATTATTTGTCATTATTAACACACCACAGGACAGCACATAGTGCATCACAACAAAATGTTACCTCTGCATTTGACCCATCTGTGAAGCAGCTGACATTGGCAGCGCCTGGGGAGCAGTGCTTGGGGACGGTACCTTGCTCATAAGTACCTCAGTGGTAGATTTACCGGGCCTGGGATTCGAACTGGTGACCTTCCGTCCTAACGGTAACGCTACCTACTGCCACATATACACAGAGAAAGGCTGCAATGACCTTAGAGTTAAGAAATAATTGATAAAAAAGGCAGAGAGGACAGAGAAGGAGAGAGGGAGAGCAGAGATTTGGATCAGCCCCTTAAAAGTTTTATAGAGTGAGTTGATGGAATTTTTAAACTTGTGAGCCAAGTCCACAGAATCCACCACTTTCAGGCGGTTGGACCGACAAACTTCATAAACTCATATCCTGCAATTTTAATACACATCCTGTTCAACCTGAGAAGTCTTACTGCCAGAGCCTTGTATGTTTAATAATATGGCTGATGCTCATCCTGAACCAGCTACATAATGAAATAGCCAGAACACCAAAAAAACGGGAGTAATAACGGTGATGCTGTGAGTGCGATGACGTATAAAGGCACTCACTGTGAGGGTTTAGTGTAGTGAGACTCTCTGTTGCTACAACACTCAATTTCTACTCAGATAGGTTTCCTGGTCTGTGTCACTACTATAAATAATGATAATAATGCCTATCATTTCTCAGGTGGATGGCGATAACCTAGGATATGTGGAATCAAGAATTATCAACACATCTTTCAAGAGGCCTGCAGATAAAGTAGAAAGGGAGACAAACCTACTGACAAGGCTCTTCAAACACAACCAAACAAACTCAGAGAAAAATAATATTTACAAGTATTTTGAATTTATGTGTGTACTTCAGTGGTTTCCTAACTCTCTATAAAAAACTGAAAAACATAAAGTCAAACACTTTGTGATCTGTCAGCATGGAGAGGATCAAAAAACTAAAGATGTAAGGCGCACCACTGTGAATCTTCACCTCTCAAATAATGGTCCAAAATAAACTAAGTAACAGCACACTATATCAAATTCAGTTTCAAAGACAATAGCTTTGTCATTTATTTAAAACAGGGCAGTGGTAAATATGGCAGAATAAGTGCAGGAGTACATTTTTTTCTTATAAATAAGCAGGAAATATGCACAAATAAAGATTAAAGAGATTAAAACAATTTAGGTTATCATTGGTGTTCTTAGTGAAAACTTTAAATGATATCTTGTAACTGAGGAAACGGGCTATGCTGCTGTAAAATGTAGAAATTTATGACATCCAAAGGCACTGCATTCTTATTCTTATAAAACTCAATTGGATTCTTATTTTTCTTGTTTGTTATGTTTGTTAAAACACTGAGAATTAGGCCAAACATAGTAACTCTTTTTACCCATAGATGTATTTTTCTTTAACTTTAACACACATCTAAATCAGAAAACATACTGTCTGTAAAAAGTCTACATTTTGATATTTAGTATTAAATGATGACATTTCATGTGTAAATTCTATTCTCTAAGCTCTATGATATTTATGACCATGCCTCACCAGTAAATTTTAGTTTGATCTAAGTGAAACATTGAGGACACGTAATGCATTATATGTATGCATTTCATTAGAACGTGTTCTTCCGCCGTGCGGTGTGTTGGTGCCTGCCCAGGGTTGTTCCCCGCCTTGCGCCCGTAAGTTCCTGGGATAGGCCTTGGTGCCCCCGCGACCCCAGTTGGGATTCAGCTGTTCAGATAACGAATGAATGAATGAATGAATGAATGTGTTCTTCCTTTTCCTTCTTTTGAAATGTCTAAAGTGTTTATGTAAGACTTCTTAAAGTTAACCAAAGGAATCTGATCTGCCCAGGCTATTTTTTTAATGTTGTATGTCACAGCACTTTTATACCACTTACAGAATGACAAATCTCACTACCTATAATGAATTTGTCTCAAGGACTGACATGCTAGGATAATACCCAGCATATGCTTAGAGCCTAATCCAATCCATTTAACAATGCCAAAGAAAAGAATTCCACGGAGACTCACATCTTGGTGATTAAAATCAATTTCTATTGGTTTATCAGCAGCTGCACGGCTGATACCTGACATCTGTTACCAGTAACAGAATTATGTGATGACACTAAACATTAACATAAGACTGTAATTCCAGAAACTCCACAGACAAATGAGAGTTTGGTGTGGGAGGAAGGGAAAGAGACTCATTAGCTCATTTGTGTTTTCCCTTCACAGAATCTTCTAATTGATACTTGGAGATGTACACTATACTAAACAAACACACACTGAAGTAGACAAATATGTTAATACAACACTACCACCAACATCATTTCAATATGTTAAAAATGGCCAGGATTTGTGAAATGGTTATCACTGATTTGTGAAACAGCCTACTTTTTTGAGCCCCACAATTACTAGAATTGAAAGTGAATGTAGATCTAAATAATCCTACACTTACATTTATCCCTAACCTCAGTAGCCAAAAGAAAACTCTTAATAAAGGCTAATAACATTTTTTCCATATTAGGACGAGTCCTCACATACAAAAGTCCCCACAAATAATTGGGATTTTTTGTTTTTAGGGGTACATAGACTTTATTATGTGAGACAGTTTGAATGTCTTGAGAGATTCTCTAATAATTTGAAATTATTTATCTTCATGTGAGGACAATGAGATAATGACATTCTTATTTGCATGAATTCTCCACAAATAATGGTTTGACAGATTGCTCATGTGTCATATATTATTATAGCTTCACTGAAACATATAAAACATATACTGTACGGCTGGTTTCCTGCTTATGGACTAAGCCATAGTACCAATGAAGATTGACCATTCAAACTCAAAACTAGTCTAGAACTAGGCATAATCCTCTACTGGAAAATTGGCCCATCCTTTGGAGAAGCACAGGCTCATGAGTTTTTCCGTTTCTCCATTTTTCATGCACATTATCCGTGCACAAGAAGGCTCTTTACTAAGAACGACCACATACCACAGCCATCTCACTGACAGCAGCCCTTAGGTGCCCATGATGTTGCCAAGCATTTCTAATCCCGAAGTCACGCATTTTGTCCTTTTGCCTTATTATATGTTAATTCATGCAACTGTCACACAACATCCAACCCTGTCCACCCTCTTACCCCAACCTCTTACCCCGATTATACTCAAAAGAGCCGGTTTTGGTCCACTGAAAAACCTCTTTTTAAGACTCTCAAAAATAAATAAATAAAAGTATTTCACTCTCCAGAGAAACTGTCATGATGTCATAACCATAATTATAAATGTGGTAATCAAAAGAGTCTTAATTAATGCAGTAAATGTTCTATAAAACATTTTCATAATGACCTGACATTGAAAAGTGAAAATGTAGTGCTCTTTTTTCTACAAAAGCAAAAGGAACACAATTCTGCCAAATCACACATTTTCTGTCTGTCTTTTATGACAATAAGATTCTCAGGACCACATACAAACACACTATTAAAAAGGTTCCATAAGCAATCTGACAGCATTTATGGTTCCAGTAATCTCACCTTCCTCCTCCTCCTGCTCCTTCTTCTTCATTCAACACAGAATTCTTACATTTTAGATTATTTGTCATTGCGAACACACCACAGAACAGCACACAGTGCACCACAATGAAATGTGCCCTCGGCATTTGACCCATCTGTGAAGGAGCAATATGCAACTGACATGTGCAGCGCACAGGGAGCAGTACTTGGGGACAGTACCTTGCTAAGTATGTCAGTGGTAACTTTACCAGCTCAGGATTCCGGGATACGCCACCAACTGCCCCAGGACATTAGTTGTGAAATTAGAGAACCTAGGGGAATTCTAATAACTTCTAAGTATTTTGTTGTCATAGAGAAGTTTGAGTTTCCTATCATCCACAAAGTGATCCATAACTGTGTGTAGATCACACGCCCTGTAGTGTGTATGCTTGGAGAATACACTAAATATGGCTGTCTGATGCTCAGCTATGGTAAATTAACATCAGTCTTGTATAGAACCTGAAAGAAACAAGGCATATATACTGGTTGCCACATTTCATTGTCCATATCACATGCTCTACTCTGCTACCTACAATGCTGCAGTTGCACTTGGCACTTTAAAAAATCATCATTGCACCTGTCTGTCCTAGCACAATTTTACAATCTCAGGTTAAAAACTCTGCACATGTAACTTTATATTCCTTATTGTAAAATATAGTGTATAGTTTATTTTTGTCCTGTTACTCCAACCTCTGTATTAAGTTAGTATTTATGTTGTAAGGTTGTATTGCGTCTCTGTTTTTGTTTTCTTCTTGTCTATGGCACAGTTAAAAGAGCGGATCAGGATACATTTCACTGCATGTTGTACCTGTATAACTTGCATGTGACAAATAAAGAATCTTGAATCTTGAAGGCAATGACAAATTTCTATATGAAATATCGTTTCATTAGAGCTTTTAAATTATTTAAGGAAAAAATACATTTTCCAATCTTTGTTCTTATTTATGGTACTTCTCTAGAGATGGGCACCAATCTTAATATCTGATGTGCAACACGAAGAGGTGATTTTAAATGGTGCTTTTAGAAAAGGATCCTGTAAGGTTTTTTAGGGAAGATTTTTTTTTCCACCTGTTCATCTTGCAGACACGGACAAGCCCATGGACACACTTCAAAAACAAGATATCATGTCAAGCAACTAAACATCGCAGCTGTAGAAATTCTCATCGACTCAGACGCGTCTCTGTTTTGCTTGGTTGAAGGTTTGAGTCTCAGACCTCATGTGTCATGTGGCTCTCCACGTCACCTCATCAAACAGGATAAAAACGCTCGGAGAGCCGCACCATCAGCCTGTTTCGCGCGGCGTTGTTGGATGACAGGGGAAGTTACGAGCGAAATCCATCAGTATTCCGTCGGCAGTGTCCTCACACACCTGCGTTAAAGGCGTTTAAATCTGACACACAAGACACCGACGGGGGAAAGTAAGACAGAGCGAAGAAGAGAGAGAGGGGGGCAGACTGACAACAAGAGCGCGATGGAGCGCGATGCCAACGTGTCGGAGTCTCTATACCAGCTGGGTCTGGCCGGTTCGAACGGCAGCATCTTGTGCCCAAACTTCAGCAACAGCACCAACCCGCTGGACCCGAACTCGACGCGGTGCGACCGGGCGGCCGAGCTCAGCCCAGGCTCAGCTCCGGTGGTCATTGCCATCATCATCACGGCGCTTTATTCGGTGGTGTGTGTTCTCGGGCTGGTGGGAAACGTCCTGGTCATGTACATGATCGTCAGGTAGGAATTTCTTCTGAGAAAAAAGCATTAATAGTAATTAAATAAAATAAGAATTACAGTTAGCGGAGTAGAATTTATGCCCCACATGACGCGTATATCTCGCCTTGTGGTGGTTATTGTTTACGGTTTATATGTAAGTATGTTATTTGTAAGTATGAGATAAAGGATTTGCTTTGATGGCTTTTCTTTAAAGGATTTTCCACAGTATGACGCTAAATATTATGTCATATAGATGCGAAATACTGAAAGGAATTGTTGCAGTTTTTGTTATGGAGCATTTTCACGCCGTGTTTTGAATAAAGGTGTGTGTGTATGAGAAAGAGGGAGAAAGACAGACAGACAGGGTCTAAATCAAGTTCAATATTGAGGCAAAAATGAACACAGCATGGCTTGATAGTCTATAATGGACTGTAATCTGTGTTTTTAAACCTTCCTTCATTTGTGGAAATTACATCAGTACAGGTTAGTGAGTCACTATTTCAAAGAAACGCTGGATGATTTACTTCTAAGAATTCACGCAAGAGCAAGACCTGCAATACTGCCATCACATACTGTGCAAAAATTTTAGGCAGGTGTGAAAAAATTCTGTAAACAAAGAATGCTTTCAAAAATGGAAGTGTTAATCATTTATTTTCATCAATCAACAAAATACAGTGAATGAACAAAAGAGAAATCTAAATCAAATCAATATTTGGTGTGACCACCCTTTGCCTTCAAAACAGCATCAATTCTTCTAGGTACACTTGCACACAGTTTTTGAAGGAACTCGGCTGGTAGGTTGTTCCAAACATCTTGGAGAACTAACCACAGATCTATAATCCTATAATCCTACAAAATAATATAATGACTATAATCCTACAAAATCCCTGACTTTGTGCAAGTGTACCTATAAGAATTGATGCTGGTTTGAAGGCAAAAGGTAGTAACACCAAATATTGATTTGATTTAGATTTTTCTTTTGTTCGCTCACTTTGCATTTTGTAAATTGATAAAAATAAACAATCATTATTTATATTTCTGAAAGCATTCTTTATTTACAGCATTTTTTCACACCTGCCTAAAACTTTTGCACAGTACTGTACCTGCCCACAGGTACACAACACTAGGCAAAATGACTGCATCATTACCCAGAACGGACTTTGATCAAATATTGACTCTGAAGTTAAAGACCTCACTTCCTTTTTATGATGGAGATCATCTAAAATGGTGCAGTTCTTGTCCCAGAATCCACAATAATACATCAGAAAAAATGGTTTACCTAATTCAAGTCAGTAAGTAAAATATGGGCTTTAAAAGTCCAAAATGTCAGCCTAATGTGTACTGTGTGTACCAATGAAACTGCAAAATGGGACCTCTTGGATGACAATGAAAAAATTCTATAGTGCGGTTTAAATAATAAAAAAATGACTGTACCTTCTATAAAACAAAGACCATCAACTGTGGTTAATACTGTACAGGGCATAATAATAGTATCTGCATTGTGGAGTCACAATGCACTTTTAGAGATGATCAACCAATTAAAATTTTAGATCAAGGTGCTTCATTTATGTGAAGTGCCAACTTGGCCTGTGGGTGTAATGTACCTGTGATTAATTATTTTATAACAGGTCATTTCTGGATTATTGTACTGTATTATCTTCCATTAACACGGACCTCAGGGGCTAAGCAAACATGAACTGATAACATGGGGCCTGTTACAGAGTTTTGTTCTTTTTTTCATTGGCATGAGAATCCACCAGAGTCTCAAATCCTCAGCATGTTCCTTGTTACAGAATATAGCCATGCAGATGCTAGACCCAATAACCTTAATGTCCGAGTATAAAATGAAGAAGAAAGAAAAAGAAAGTGAGTGATCTTTTCCTGAAACAGCCAAACACCATTCTTGTCCCAGTTTCTTCAAAACTCACCACCAAAATGAGGCCCATAGTTAGTTACAGCGATCAGCACCAGCTCTGGAATCATTTTACTATAGAAATGATAGTCAATGGACAGCTTTTAATGTGAGCACATCTAAAAGGAACAGAATATGGGTAATCACTCTCAGTGAGAGACACAATGACTGTGGCTTTATGGTCAATTTGCAAACAAGAAGCAGGAAGGTCTGGTCATAGAAAACATGTGGTTGATTAAATGTCAGGTTTTAAAAGGCAGAAATCATACTCATCTCCATTATATTTAAGAAGAAAGTTGTGTAATTGTGGAGTATTAGTGATATTGCTTCCAGTCATTCTGAACATTTTACCCATCGCAAAATATGCTGTATTTAACATTCAGCTAACCTAAAGCACAAACATTCACAACTCTCTGTTAGGTAACCCATGGAATCTTCAGTGTCATATAATTGCATTTAGATTCCTGCAGGTTTGACCCACTCATAAACCCCTGTGGCATTCAGGACCCTCAGCGCATGACAAACAGGAGTTACAATTGTGCAGAAAATCAGTTTTTAGTGTGCAGTTAGAGAAAGTGGAGAGAATCCTAATAATATCAGGGTATTTTGCTGTCATGGAGAAGTTTGAGAGCTCCCCAAACTGACCCCTAACTCTGTATTTTAGGCTTCCTGTAGTTTATATATGCATAGAGAATACAGTGGATATGACCAGATGATGCTCAGCTATGGTAGATTTATATGTTTATAGAGCTCGAAAAGAAAGTTATATAACAGGGTAACAACAAATTCCTAAATGAAATTCAGTTTCATTAGAGCTTTTTAATCATATATGGAAAAAATAGCTTATTTTTCTTGTGATTTTCTCATTTTGATCATTAGAGCTAGGAATTGATCCAGTACTTAAAATGGGACCAGAAAAAGTAGAAATGGTGAATGGTTTCTGAGAAACGTTGCTTTTAGATGGGCCGTCTCAAGTAAATTTATTGTTTCAAATAGAACATTTAAGGACCCAAAGTACTCAGTGTAATATCAGTATCATCTCTACAAAAGACAATGGGACAGACGTGCTTTTAAGCTGAAGCTCGTCAATATTACGATCACTTTAATTCCCACGAGGAGCCTGAAGCAGTGCTGCTCTATTTGCCTTAGTTCTTCACCAAACTAAAGAGACCATTTTCATTGTGTACTTCCTTTTTTGTCCATTTGTTTTTGGAATGCAAATGTCTTGCAAGTCCCACCACCCAGCCTGCCAAAACACAGTACACAGTAAAATCCCTTTTAGCACAAGAAGTCCCCTAAGCAGGCGTGACATTTATGAATGTAAATTGTTCTGCATTTGCATAAGCCTCGTCCATACAGACCTGTCAGAATGTTTAAGAACAGTCACAGTGAACCCTGGTGATGCTCCATGGCTTACAAAGTTGGATTAGAGTGATATTAGACATTAAAAGAAGATATTTATTATTCATTATGTATGTATGTGAAATCTTAATCCAACCTAATCCATGTTTGGGTATCACTATGATCCACCATCAAATATATGTAATTTGTATAATTGGGAAAGAAGGGATTGCATTCATCTTGGGTGGTGGATGTGTCTTAGTGGTAGAATCCTCGCATGTGGACAAAGAGGTTGTAGGTCCAAGTTCCACCAGCACTACCACCATTGAACAAAACCTTTAACCCCAAGATGTTCCAGCGAGACTGTCCTCATAATTAGGAAAAGGGATAATACTGTTACCATAATTACCAAAAGGGATAATACTGTCCCCATTATTAGGTAGGATTGAGAACATCAAATTCTGTAACAATTTTAATTGTAATTTACATACTATGTGAGAAAAATACAAATTAGAAAAATTATCTTGACCATTAGTGTGGTTTTTTTTTAAAGTCATAATTGTGACTCATTGGACAATGGATTCATTGATTACATGGCAGGATAAAGTAGACATATATAGAACCGTAAAACACACTCGAGTTCATTTTAATGTTACAAACCTGGTACAACATGTCCTCCCGCTAGAGCTGGGCTTCATGCTGGCGCTGCACTGCTCTGATCCTGCACTACAACCGAATGGGCTTGTGTTCATACTGTGAAAAGTGGTTTGCAGAGGCTCTCTGCTGGTTTGTATATGCTGATTCAAGTACCGCACCAATTTACCCATCCCTCCTTGGTGAATTTTGCAGCATCAGTTACTTCTCGTCTTTGACATGTTTACAAATATTTTATGCAAATTATTAGAAATGTCACTGTTACAGTACTTAATACATGTAGGCAGATAAGTTCTGCGGCTTCCTGCATAAGCACTATGATCTTAAAGCTTTTCCTTTCAGCTATTTAATACAGAATTCATTACATTTTTAAAAATTGTTTTTAAAGCATTACATTGAAAGCTCTGTATCTACATCTATATTGATATCTATATCTCTATCTATGTGGTGTTGGAATGGCCTTCTGTTATTGCTCTGAGGTTATGGAATGGTTTGCTCCTCCACATCAGTTCTTAAACTTCAGTAAGCTTATTTAAGACTCTTAAACCCACTTTACCCCTTAGCTTATGCCTCAGTATAAGGCTGCCTTTGTGGTTTTATCTGTCTCTTCTTTCTTATTTTTTCTTGGTTAACGTTCTTTAACGATTCTTGTTGTACCTCACTTTGGTCAACAATGTATGGTTTTGTTTGTGCTTAATCAGTAAATTTGGTTGTCTAGAGCTCTGACTTGCATCTCAGCTCTGCCTTGTGGTCTCCAGCCTGACTGTCTTTTTTGTCCACAGTATGTTTGCTCTAATGCGCTTCACCTCTTATTCCCAGTTTAAGTTGACTTCTCATGTTGGTCTTGTGTTGTTCTGCTGCTGGCTGTTTCGAGTTCTTGGTCCTTGTTCCTGTAGTGTGGATTTCTTTGTTCACTAGCTTTGCTGCATATGACTGGTGGTTTCTTTGATTTGCTTATAACGAAGTTCTAAGCTTCACCTCTTGCCTGCAACCTGCCTCATTCCTGCTCCTGGCACATAAGACATCAGTGTATGTTGAAATGGAACATTTTCTCTGATAAATAATGAGTATAAATAAAATGTAAAATGTGGTAGTTGTTCAAGAGAAAAGTCTTTTAGCTCAAGGCTTTCAATACCTTATTATCAGTATTGAATTTAACAACAAGATCTGCAATATCTTGTTAATGTCATGCCGTTATTAGCCTCGACCTTTGTGTCAGGTGCTCTTCAAAGTCAAAAGCTGTCAAAATTGCAGTCACTTCAGTTGCCTTGAGCACACAACATCACGGCTCTATTTTCCTTGCTGTAGCTGGGTTTTAGGTCCCATTGTCAGCACTCAAAACCTACAATCATTGTCGCTTCCCTTTTTCCCCACTTTTGGTTTGGTGACTTTAAGAGCAAGGGAGTGCATATGCATCTCTGCGGATTTTGTTCATGCTGCTAAATGTTCGATTAGCAATGTGCATCCCCACCTCATTACTCATCCGCTCCCTGGTGAAGTTCAATCTGTCCAGCAGTTTGCCTACTGCCTTTTACACTCTGCAGCAAAGAAATTAGATAGAATAATTGTAGCTTGATGAGCAAATCAAGCGAGCTGAGTCAAAGTAAAATGCCGACGGTAAAAGAGGAAGACCCTCAAAATCAGATGATGCCATCGTGAGATGAAGAGCCTAGAAGAGCCTCGTTATTTGAACTATGTTCAGACCTACCAGACATTACAGATTTGGTTGTGCCTCAGTGCTGACCAAGAAGTAGCTACAGGACGACAAAACAGTACTGACAAACTGAGAAAACTAAGAAGAACATCTAATCTTGTTACTAAAGTGGAATCTCACACTGTTGAGATTTATCTCTTGCATGTCAGAGCTATAGACGAAAACAAAACTACACAGCTTCTAAGAGACTGGCCATAAAACCATCTCTGTAGTTATGTGCCAGGCTCTGACATGAACAGGTGCAGGTAGTGGGGCTTTAAAAATGAATTCCAATCCACAGACAAACGCTACTGCAGCAAACTGTGAAAGCCAGTCATAGGCGATTTTAGCAGACAATTTAACTGATTGGCTCCAGGTGCTAGCCGAGTCTGCCACGGGGAAGCAGAGGCCCGTGTCTGACGTTCTGCACATGAATGTCTCTTACAGAAAACTTTAATTTGCTCTTAATCTGTGCTTTTGTAGCTGCATCCTTTCCTCCACTCAGTGTGAAAACTTTTACTTTAACCAGACCGACACTGTCAGAAAAGAAAAAAAGGCGCCTTTGGCTGCATTGTAATGGTCCTTTATTTCTCTTGTTTTTTGGTTGCTTTGTTGAACCAAACAATAGTTTTCAACACTGACTTCAAGAGGTCGTTGTGATTAAGATCTTGCCTTTGTGGAACAGACAGTTGCCTTATAAACTATCTTTCTTTCCCCACAGTAGATGCTGGGGGGTTATTAAAAATTACTCACAAATGCTTCTGTCAACAATGTTGTCTTTAACAATGCACGACTCCCATTGTGTGGAAGCGATTCGTCTCTCAAGGCTAAATCTTGAAGTGAAAATACCTTGATCAGCTTGTTCTCTAATCAGTTTTTGAAATGTGGAGAACTCAAGTGAAAAACACAAAAACAGAATGCACAAAAAAGACAGAACATGTTCTGGTGTTCCCTAGCAACAAGCTAATCCCATGGTTTTGTAATAGCAACAAAAGTCGGTTTGCCAGCCATAAGCAATAAAACCTGCTCCAAAAGATTTCCCTCATATTGTATCTCTCGAAAGTGATTTTCATTTTTGGTCTGTAAATGGCATTGAAAATGATGGCTGTGAAAAAGGAAAGAGTGAAATGGCCTTGTGCTTCAAAGTGATGTTTTTACACTGCATACAGCTGATGAGATATACGTAAACGAAAATAATATTCACTTTAATATTCACTTTATTTGATTCTTTAAAAAGTCTGCTTTCTGATCTTATACAGAATTTATGTAAATTCTCTCCAGATTGAAAATATTACGTAGTAAAACAATTGAGTAACATTAATAAGGATAAACACCAGTAATGGAAACTGTAATGAGATCATAACTATGCAGGAAGATGCTTGTTGTCTGTCTGTTATCAGCCTCTCTCTCTCTCTCTCTCTCTCCATGCCAAGACCTGAGGGCTGCTTGTTGTCTCTCAGCATCTGTCATGTTCAATGTCTCCTCACTCAACATCTATCCAAATTGGCCTGAACACAATCCCTCTCCCTCCAGACCAGTTGGCACGTCTTTTTTCCTGGCCATTGGCTGGCATAATGGTTTTCCTCACTTCACTGAGAATATTACAGATGATGGATGAGAAACCTTAAATCAAGCAGGGTTTTTTTCAGTTGACCTGATGGATAAGTGGACTTATGTCTGATTTTACACTCCGTAGAAGAAATGTCTTTTGATTACATTGGAAAGAAACTCCTTGACTCCACAGGGATTATCTGGGTGCTAGTATAATTCTACTGGATCCTTTATAGGGCACGATGGTGAAGACAAAAAGTTGCTAACAGTAATTAATCAAACTAATCTATTTACAGTAACCTGTCTTAATTGCAGTAACTAATCTAATTACAGTAACATCCTTTATTTAACTTTTGAGCTATGGCTATTGGATTTAACTTCAAAATTGAAGTTTTAAACACCTCAGCAAGTGCAGTGTTATGTTTTTCATGTTTCCCTTTTTCTTCTCTCTCATCTCCGTCTTTCTTCATCTTCTCATTATCAATTGTCACATGTTAATTCATTTAATGTGACAGTTAACTGATATTATTTATCATCATTTGATTATTCGACCAATAATAAATGCATGGGCACCCAAAAGTATTTATTTTCTAAAAATACATTCAAATGAATGACATAATGGATGAATAATTAAATAAAAGAATAAACACACCCCTGAGGCAGGTTGGGGCTTTGTGTGCAGTGTGCAATCTGTTTTTAGGGGTTGGTTCTGCCAATAAGACACCAATAGAGACTGCTCAATAGCATTGATTAGTTGTGTTGTAGTACTCGAGACCAGTTTCTGAAAGTCTTGGTCTTGTCTCGGACTCGGACAAAGAGGACTCAGGATATTATTTTACCACAACCTTAAGAATATTACTATTAACACTTTGAAATTGACGTAGGCATTTTGCGTTATTTCTGAATTAGTGTTTGAATAACTCCGAATCCCTTTAATTTACAGAATCACAAGACAGTGAACCTACTGGACATTATATTCATTCCTCTCTGTGTGAAATAATTTCTGAGTAATTCCGTGCACAAAAATTTAGGTTTTTTAGAAAAAGTAATTGTGTAAAAATGCATTAATTAAATTATTCGCGATGTAAACAAATGTGTTAGTGCTGGATCCTCATATGGAACGCCATCATGCACAAACATGCAGTTCTTTTCCAGAAAGGGCAAAAGCAGCTGATTTTATAGACTCAAATGAGTCCAAATCGGCTCAAAATTACCCAAAACTTTAGCATTTCGTCTTCAGATTTTTTTCCATTTTATAATGTTAGAGAGTAATCAATAGGGAAAAAGAAAAATGCATTATTTGTTATCAATTAATTTTATTCTGTATCCAGATGGATAAAGTAGTGTTTCCTCCTGGCACTAATTTTATTTGTCTTCACAGCATTAAGCCATAGAATGTCTCACATAATAAAAACTCTACAAGCCAATGAAACAGTCAGTTTGGTCTTGAGGAGTGTTTACTGTGGTTTGTTGAGTTTAACATATGATGTTATCAGTTTGGATGACTGCTTCCAGTCAAGCCATTTGCTCATTATAGATGTATAGAGAAAGAGAGTAGATGTAGAGAGAAATATTGAATAAACATGTTTAATGTTGCTTAGGCGTTGCATGTTCCACGTATTTGTCATGTGGTGTAAAACGTGCATTGGTCCGGTCTCGGGTTTGACTCGGTCACGTCCTGCCCGTGTCCCCGTCTAATCTCGGTCTCGGCCCTTCAGAGTCTTGGTGTCGTCTCTGTCTCGATACACTCTAGTCTTGGTCTTGTCTCAGTCTTGGTTTAAGTGGTCTTGACCCCGGCTCTACTGACTAGCGAATTTTACATGCTTATAGAAGGACTTGTCATTTTATTTTGCAGTTAACTAATTTATGGTGGCTTAAATAGCAAATGTCTCAATGTCTGAATGTCAGTTAAACTAATACATTTATTGTACAAACTGAAACTTGAAAAGTTAGCTATTTAACACGCTAAGCCTGGCTAATACAAACTTTTAGCGAGTGTGAAAAGAAAAACGTGCTTACAGCCTGCAGGCGCACAAGCATATTTATCATTGAAGTTGACACAGCCCACTGCCCGATAAAACTGACTAGCCAATTTTACATGCTTATAGCAGGGCGTTACTGACGCAACCTAGCAACCTAGATCCATTGTAAATGTCCAGTGGTCCATGAGTTAATATTTTAGTCCTGTCTTGTTTTATTAGGGAAAAAAATATAAATTTCACAACAGATTAGGGATGGGAGATATATCAAATATACTCAATATATCTCAGCTTGTTCCACATGCAATGTAGTAAATGACTATATCGTGAATATTGAGTACGAACCCTCACGTTTATTGTTAAACAGACAGCATGTACATCACTTTGGATTCAGCACTTTGGTTTGGATTCTCTGCCCTCTCAAAGCAGACAGCTCACTCCCCTGCCCATCTAGAACACCCTCCTAGCGCATGCGCGTTTCATAGTGGAGTGGAGGGAAGCGAGCGTGCAGAGAGAGAAGTGAATATCCATGTGATTTCAGAGACATTAATTGGAAGATGGAAGCAGACAACATGGTTCAGAAGAAAAACAGCACTCATTCTGTTATTCTGTGGACAGAAACAGAAGTAAATGCGTAAAAACGCATAAATGACATGCTTCCGGATGTTAACACGCTGTGGGTCAGCGCTTGCGATGTGGAACACCATTACTCGCAAAAACGCTGCAGTTCAGTCAAATCTTCCCCTTTATTACAGACAAAACTCATATTTTAGCTAACAGATAACAACAACCTGTGTTCTACTCACAATACAGCCAAGTATTGATATATTCAGTGCTTATTCCATCGCATTATTGCATCGCCTCCGAGTCATGGGGGGTCCTTCATGAACGTTTTTGGTATACCATTCTTTAACAAAATGAACACTGGTGCTGTGTTGTGTTGTATGATTACTGTCACAATAAAAAGCTATTATTTGTGTGTGCTGGTGTGTATGTGTGTGTATTCTTAGCACAGTCATTACACATGCAAACTTTGTCAAATTGTTTCCTCTGTGTTAATATGGCAACCTTGACAACTACCACTACAATAACACTGCCAACGTGGAAGCGTAATTTCAGTCTTATTTCAGTGACATTGTTGAGTGCCTGCTGCTAACATAGAGTTCAGGGAAATGTCAAATGTTGTAAAATCTAAATGAGAAATCTCCAAGCTAAAGTAACAATAATGCCTAAGGTCTTGTTTCCAGGCAGCATCTAGAAAGTGCTGAAGATCTGAAATGTTCTGTTGATAATTTGAAGCGGGGATGAGTGGCTCTGAAGGCCGATGTACTGTATTGTGTGAGAGGTAATGGATCCCTGGGAGCTCCATGTGATTACAGCCAAACCTTCTGAAAAACATTGTGTGATGTGTTCTTTTCCCTGTTCCAAAGAGGCCTTGATGACTCCATAATAATCAGAAATGCCTGCCATACAGTAAGTGTTGATGGTTTTGAACTGCCAAGACACATACAGTGTGTGAAACAGATTAAATGAAAGTGAGCGATTATTTATCATTGTGAACACAGCACAGCACATAGTGCACCACAACGAAATGTGACTTCTCCATTTGACCCATCCGTGAAGGAGCAGTGGGCAGCTGACATGGGTAGCACCCAAGGGACGGTTGTTCATGAGTACCTCAGTGGTGTCTTTACCGGTCCGGAATTTGAAACTGTGACCTTCTGATCACGGGGTGAACACCCAAACCATAACGCTAGCAAATGCTCCAGTGGCAAACCAGTCTGTCTAGAAATGTGTAATGGCAGAGTTCCGAATTTGAAACGTTTTTCTGTAATATTCCATTATTTGGAAATAACACAGCTAGGATTTAAATCAATGTCAGGATTATTTTTTACTTTACATTTCACTTAGAAAGTCAAATTGAACTTTGTCATCTCTGCTATATACTGTACAAGTCTATAGAGGGTAGGGATGTCACGATTAACCGGTTTCACGATTAACCGCGCTTTAAAACGGCACGGTTAATTAATCGTAAAGGCTCCTCAACACAGTGTTTCTATTGGCGCTCCTAAAAACGTAGATTATGACAGTGCTATCAACAGATTGGCGAGACTCGCCCGGAATGAAAACTTTTCACCACCCGGGGTGTACTTGTGCTAGAAACACAGACAGTACAATCAGCAAATGACGGCTCACTTGACCACGCTAAACAATGGCAGAGGAAGAAACTGAAAACGCTTTATTACCACCAAAGAAGCGATTGAAGTCTGCCATACAGAGAATACAAATCAATTCTTAGATGCATCGTAACTCGAGAATGCGGCCGGATAGTCAGCAGCAGCAGGAGGAGGAGGAGGAAGACAGAGAAGTCCAGCACGGCGCGGACACAGACACACAAACACACACACATAGAGCTGAAACGATTATTCAAATAATTCTATTACAAAAAATGGTCGAGGCAATTTTTCCAGAATCGAAGCTTTGTTTAACTCATTTCACTCACTAGTGCATGCGCCACTTGTGTTTCACACTCATTTCCCCTCAAATCAAATTCGCCGACGACACGACCATGGTGGGGTTCATCAGCAACAACGATGAGTCGGCGTACAGAGATGAGGTTCAGCAGCTGGCTGCCTGGTGTAGTGAGAACAACCTGTCGCTGAATGTAGACAAAACCAAGGAAATGATTGTCGACTTCAGGAGAACTCGCCACACCCACACACCACTCAGCATCCACGGTTGAGACTGTAAAAAACACCAAGTTCCTGGGAGTTCACATCTCAGACGACCTCACCTGGACCACCAACACAACCTCCATCACCAAAAAAGCACAGCAGCGTCTCCACTTCATGAGACGGCTGAAGCGAGCTAACCTCCCTCCTCCCACCCTCAATGTGTTCTACGGGGGCACCATAGAGAGCATCCTGATCAGCTGCATCTCCACCTGGTTCGGTAACAGCACTGTTGCCGATAACAGGCGGCTTCAAAGGATTGTCAAAGCAGCTAGCAACATCATCGGTACGTCCCTCCTGCCGCTGCAGAACATCTTTTTCAAACGCTGCATCAGGACTGCACTGCATCGTACTCGACCCCTCACATCCTTTACACAGACTCTTTACTCTCCTCCCATCTGGCAGACGCTAATGCAGCATTAGGACATGATCCTCCAGAATGCGTGATAGCTTTTTCCCACAAGCCATCAGACTCTTGAACACACTTCCTGCCCTCACATGTCCCCCCCCACACACACCCAGACTGTGAACTAACTGACTCTGTTGCACCACTGCACTTTACACATCACCGTCGCTGTGATGCACATGCTGCTATACAGACTATTTCCTCCTCAAATGAATGTTGATACAACACTGCAATAATAATTGTTGCACTGCCGCCACTTATTTGCACAAATATTGAACATTGAATATATAAATAGACTGGATTTAGAATTATTTTCATATTATAACTGTTATAACCTCTTGCACATCCAGTGTAAAAGTCAGTTTCCACGTCGTAGGCAATACTGCATCCTAACTGTCTCTCTATCTACCTCTACCTCTATTTCTAATTCTAGGTTAAAGTTATATTTATTATTTCATGTCTAGTTTAAAATGTATACTTTGTACTCTATTTATATATTGTTTATTCCATGTGCCTTATTTGTTCTTTGTTTCCTATTTCCTACTGCACTGTTAAAACTGGAGCCACGTCATCTTATCTCTCTATGTATCTGTACAGTATATAGCAGAGATGACAAAGTTTACTTTGACTTTGACTTTGACTCAGCTCCCAGGAGTCACATAAGTGGAACTGACAGACAAACACTTCACGCTTTTTAAGCAGTTTTCAGCATTTTGTGTCCTGCAAATTCAGGGTGGTCTGTAATTTCAAAGCTTTTAGCCAGTGCCATAATCAAGGTGAATTCATGTTGCTGCCTTTCTTGATTTTGTGAACGAGCGTGTTTGAGGTATAAGGGAATAATTAAAGTAAGCGAGCCCACATATTTGCGTCTTAACAAGTGGAATCAACAGTTTATCCCTGAGTTGAACCAGTGGCAGGTCAGTGACCTGTGTTTCTCTGGGCTATTTCTGTAGTGACAGTCACCTAAACAATACGGCCTCATCTATCAGGCATTACGCATGAATGTTCAGACATTGTTATAATGGAAATACACAACGGCCAAATCTCTGTTTACACCCAGCTGGGGCGTCTGGATAGAGCAGGGGTTTACTTTATCACGGTTTATGTGTGAGTCAAATAGTGTAGCCTTCTTTTCTCGGGGTGATAGTTTATGATGCGAAAACGCTTCTTTATCTTTCATAATCTTCATTGCAATCACAATAAACTGAGCTGATTGCCTATTGTCCTAGTCACTTTATGGACGGCATCTTTTTTTGACCACTTTGCCAGTATAACTGGAAATAAACACTGTGATCTGCGCTAATGTTTGTGCAGATTTTTGACAAACTTCAAAAGCCTTTACAAAGACTAAGAAAATAAATAGCATCATTATCAGTGCTAAAAACCCTGTTACAGGAGTATAAATGCACACTCATTCACTGAGCCCCGTATTAAACATGCAATTTACTGGTCAAGCTAACACAGCAATTCCGAGCTGGCAGATGAATTTAGCAATTTTCTTTTGATGATTATTCATTAGATTGAAAAGCTTTCAGACACACATTATAGAAAGATAGCAAACTATTTCCCTGAATATAAATGAGGCATTCTTATGAATTATGCATTATTCTCCCAAAGTAGCTGTTTTGATTGACACTAGAGTCCACTTAAAATTTCATTTTAGACATCCAGGCAAAACTAGTCTTTGAAAGCAGCGTCAAACTTCCTTGATTACGGAGAATTTTTTCCGGATAGGAAATTTATGCATGAGCTCTCCTTTTATTTCAAGTTCATCTATTTTCTCATTTAAAATGCACCGCACATGCCACTCTTGATAAATTATGAAGCCTCTGATGAATAAGATGATGAAGATACAAGCAGACTGTACATTTGTTAACACGGTTTAGAATTTAAATGGAAAGAGATGCACCTTTTTGTGCTGCATTCAATGTGCATGAAACAGATCTAGAAGGACTTGCTATGTTTGATCTTTTTGGAGTAAAATGTAGTCCATTAAAATGATTCCACAGTCTCTCTAATCTCTATATGTGACCTCCACCACGCTTGAGCTGAAATAGATCTCATCTTAAATGAACTCCCAAAAGTGTTCTGATGTTCATGTGGCAGTGTCTCAAACGGCCAAAGAACAAAGCATTTTGCTGCTGTCAGATTTGAATTATATGATTGGAGCTCTGCGGGTCTGGATGAAAAATGAGCATTTGACACCCTTGAGAGAAAAAGTGGTAATTTCAAATTAAATGTTACAACTTCCTGATAACCATTTTGGTGCAGTAATGTTCCGGGGGGGGGGGAGTTGGAGTTGGATGATGGAGTTGGATGATGACATCCAGTTCTTTTTAGGGGCCGATACCGACATAAATTTAGCCAGAGTTAAAGCTCTTTCTCCTGCCAAGTAAAGCTTTTGTCGGGGTAGTTTGGCCGCTTTGGGAGGGAACGGCCACCCGACGATAAGATTCCCCAAACCCTCCCCATTTTTTTTGGAGGGTTCTCAGTGTCCCAGTGGCTGGGAGCTCTAAAGCGCTGGAAAAAAAAAAAAAGACGATACAGGTCTCTTTTGAGGCCCTGTAATCAGAATGAGCGTATCCTAAACCCATGGATGAGGACCCATTGGAGGGCAAGTCTGGTACCAGCAGCCGCGGTAATTCCACCTATCTCTTTAAATTGCATATGACATTTTTGGAATAGCTGATTTTTTTCTGTTTTGGGAAGAATCTTAAAAATACACAAATAAGCCATAACATTATGACCACCGACACTGACATAACGCATAGGCTAGGATATTTGAACCTATTCGGCTCATCTGAATCTGAGTCTCAAAATCGGAATAGAACCCAAGTGATAGCAGATGTTGACATTCATTCTCCAGTTAGTATGTTTTTTTTCTGATTCGGCATTAGCATTGTGCTGAAAATAGATGAATAGATTCCTGGATAAAATTGACTGGTTTGTGTTCAATTCATTAGACACAATAAGATTATTAACTATGTGGGCTACCTTCTAATTGGATATATTTATGTGACAGTTTAATTAACACTACGCGGCACGGTGGCGCAATGGTTAGCGCTGCCGC
The DNA here is from genome assembly GCA_032718565.1 of Distichodus sexfasciatus. Classification (NCBI taxonomy): domain Eukaryota; kingdom Metazoa; phylum Chordata; class Actinopteri; order Characiformes; family Distichodontidae; genus Distichodus; species Distichodus sexfasciatus. Next base: position 4,951,464 of record JAVGVS010000005.1, read on the forward strand.
CTCACAGCGAGAAGCTCCTGGGTTCGCTCCCTGGGTTGGCAGTGGGGCCTTTCTGTGTGGAGTTTGCACGCTCTTTCCCCATGTTCGCTCCTGTTGCCTCCCCCAGTCCAAACGTATGCAATATAGGTTAACTGGTGACAGTAAGGTGTGACTGAGTGTGCCCTGCGGTGTGTTGGACTCATTGTGGCCTATAACTCATTTCTTGGGAAAGAACTAAATTTTTGACATGATGGCGTTCCACATGAGAGTCGTTTGGCATGATGGCGTTCCACACAATAACACAACGAACGCGTCTCGGAATAAACGCTGAAAACAACGGCTTTATTGTGGGTAGAACTGTGGTTGTTTTAGTTATTTATCTGTTAATAGAAGTTTTGTCTGTGATAAATGGGAAGATTTGACTGAACTGCAACGCTAGTGAATGTTGGACTTCCCTGTGAGAGACGAGTGTGCTAATAAACACAGCAGCGAGGAACACAGAGATTGTGAGAGAGCTGGTGTTCTTAAGGATATTAAACAGTATAATTGCTTTACCGCAGTAACACTTCCGATGCATAATGAATTGTGTGTGCAACCATATGCAAACATAAAAAACCTACAATTTACATATCTTCTCCAGAGATCGGCCCAATGCAAATACCCGATCCAGGTATTTGAGTCATTATCGGACCGATATCGGATCCACGTATCAGATCGGTGCATTCCTACTATTTACACTGCACATCACCGTCTCCATTGTTTCCTCTCCCCCAGAGCACCACTGAACAAGACATTTTGATCTGGGTATTGGGTGAATCATACAGGAATTGTGACACTTTAAATACGTGGTCCTGACATTTCATTGAACTGTATAATCAGTGGCCTTCTCAGTGGTTCATGGTCAGTTCTGCATTAGAGAATTAATATGTGCACATAAGCAAACAAAAGGTCTCGAGTCGATAATAAGTGTGACATTTACAACAAGATTCTCTCAACATGAGGACACATAAAGTGGCCGGTGAAGACTATTCAGAGAATGAGAAATTAAATTGCCATGGTTTTGCCAACAAAAAGGTTGAGATGTTTAAACTTATTGAAATTGTGAGGGTCTGGATTACATTTCCAATATTACATTGACCTTTTTTCACACTTGAATCCACTTGAGTGAACAACCATTTATATATATATATATTGTGAATAACAAGTCAGGCATAAGTCATTTATGGAGTATCATGGCCAAAATATTTTTTGGTTTGTTGTGTTGTTTCCTTGGGGAATACAGATATTGAGGTTTTCTAGGGTTTCTATTTAAACCATTTATTCTCAGATGAATGATTTAAACATGCTATGTGAATCTGTGTAATTACTAACACAGCATCGTCGTCTGTCTGCTCCTCGCAGGTACACCAAAATGAAAACTGCCACCAACATCTACATTTTTAACCTGGCTCTGGCAGATGCCTTGGCCACGAGCACGCTACCTTTCCAAAGTGTGAACTACTTAATGGGCACCTGGCCTTTTGGGGACATACTGTGCAAGATTGTGATATCGATTGACTATTACAACATGTTCACAAGTATTTTCACCCTGACCACCATGAGTGTTGACCGCTACATCGCTGTGTGCCACCCAGTTAAAGCTCTGGACTTCAGAACCCCCCGCAATGCCAAGATCGTGAACATCTGCAACTGGATCCTCTCGTCTGCTATTGGTCTCCCTGTAATGATCATGGCTTCTACAACTTTAACCTCACCAGAACTCAGCAAATGTATGTTTGTCTTTACATTCTGATATTCTTTATTATCTTAAAAATAGGCATAATGAGATTATTACGGTATTTTACTGGTCATTTAAAATGGAATATTTAGCAAGGATGAGTGTAAATAATGGATATAATACATAGTACAGTTGAAAAGACCTTAATTGATTTCTGAATGATGTCTTGTTGAGCCTGGGTGTTGAATATTCTCAGAATTAAATGTTTTTTTTAAATAATCATCTCTCTTTTCATAACATGCAGCAGTAGATTGCACCCTGGTTTTCCCCCACCCGTCCTGGTACTGGGAGACCCTGCTGAAGATCTGCGTCTTCATATTTGCCTTCATAATGCCCGTTCTCATCATCACGGTGTGTTACGGCCTGATGATCCTCCGCCTGAAGAGTGTCCGCCTGCTGTCGGGCTCCAAGGAGAAGGACCGCAACCTGCGCCGCATCACCCGTATGGTGCTGGTGGTGGTGGCAGTGTTCATCGTCTGCTGGACGCCCATCCACATCTATGTGATCATCAAGGCACTGGTGATCATCCCCAACTCGCTGCTGCAGACCATCACCTGGCATTTTTGCATCGCGCTGGGCTACATCAACAGCTGCCTCAACCCGGTGCTCTATGCCTTCCTAGACGAGAACTTTAAGCGCTGTTTCCGCGAGTTCTGCATCCCCAGCCCCTCCATGCTGGACCTGCAGAACTCGATGCGCTCCACCCGCAGCCGCAACCCGACTCCCCGCGAGGTGCAGTCCAGTCCCACAGCCGATCGGAACAACTGGCAGGTATGACTAGCGCTGGAGATGTCTTCACTGGATTCTCGGTGCCAGCCCAGTGTTGACATGAACTCGGAACTCACCCAGGTCACCACAGGGCTCTGACCCCCATCAGAGGAGATGCCGATCAGCTGGTCGGCCCAAGTGGCTGTGACTGACGTTCCTGGAAACGTCAAGCCCAGTGCGGTAGCAAGCCTTTCTGAAAGAAAAACAAATGTCGCAAGTTAAGGACGTAGAAGAACTGAAGCGAAAATCTTACAGTATATAACTCCTGATGTCAGCTTTAGCTTGACAAAATGTAAATGCCTTACATAAGCAACTTCAAAATTTACAGCACCTCCTCTGTGTTTCGTTCCAATTTTTTTGGTATTGAGCATCATTCAAGAATATTGCATTTGCAAACTTTGGCCACTTGGACATTTGCGTAATTTAAAGCTCTTTCGGCTTGTGTATGCTGTGTAATAAATGTATTGCTGCTTTGCCTTTTTCTCGGAGTTGTGTTGTTCTCTGTGCAATCAGAAAGGTAATTAAAGAAGAATGATTCAATGATATGGCGCCTTGGAGGTCTGACCACAAGGTATTGGATTTAAAACTGGCTGAATTATTTATTCAGCACTTCTGTCATCTGGGTGAGGCACATAAAAGCCACCTTGCTCCATAGAGACTGTTTCTGTTATCGAATGTAAGTTGTGGACGAAAGAATCTGCTATTAATGTAAATCTGTACTATTATCTGAAGTTCTTTCAAACACTGTAAATACGTATGAAATATATATTGTGACTAGCATTTTTAAGCAAAAACAGTGCTTTACGCATGCCAAAATGTGCCATCAGATAATAGCAGGTATGTCAAGAAAAAATAGGTTTGAAATGTGATACGTTTAGTACCCAGTCGTGATTTAGTTGTCTTTTCCCAGTTGGTCCAACTGGAATTGTAAAGCTGTTTTCAGGTAAGCCCAATTTTTTCAAATTTCCCCAGATGTAGAGCTTATGTCATAGTTAGAAAAAGATAGAGCTGTTATGTTCCGCACTTTTTTCCTTTCATGGCTGCAAAATTGGAATCTAATTGTATGTGAAGCATCTATTGTTTGCTATGACACACATTACTTCAGTGACAGTAAAGACAAAAATGGCAACCTCATGCTAAAATGTCATTTTGTGCTTCAGTTTTGAGCAAATACCTATTGTGTTTGATGATGCAAATCTGTTATTTCAATGGCACATTCCAATGTGATTATGATGTTGTCTATCAAAGTGCAGATGCTTTGTCATAAAGAAAACATTCAACGTTGCAAAACTGTCTTTTCTAAACATCTGCATGGAAGCATCATAACAAACTATGAATATGTTCATATTTTCAGAGAAGAAATGTACTTAAAGTATTACTGAATTTTTGCTATATTCTATAAAAAATAAATTATTTGCTGTTAAGTGTATCTTCTCATATGTGTAGTTGGATAAGCAGAGAAGTAGACAGTCCAACATTTTTTCTGCCACTAATTCACAGTGTTGGGAAGGTTACATTTAAAATGTATTTAACTACAAAATACATGCACTAAAATGTCATTTATAACATATTCCGTTAGATTACTCAATGTGAGTAACATTCTGAATACTTGGATTACTTCCACATTGTCTTGCTTTTTACAACTGTATGAATGTGGTAATCACACCCTTCATATTCCACCCTCTTTCTTCTTTTAATGTGAAGTGTTGTCTGAATTTCCAAGACAATGTGTTTCTGCTCTGGTTCTGTCTGCTCTAACTCCTCCACTGTGTGACGGCAGCAACTTGCGTTAAATAGACGTTTGTTTGGTTGCGTGTTCTCAAGGGGTTCCGGTAATGAACAGAATTGCCAAAATTTATTACAGAGAAGATAAACATGTGAAACAGAAAAATAATGTAATCCATTATTTTTAACAAGGTAACTGTATTCCGATTATCTACTCAAACTGTAACTTTAACGGAATACAGTTTCCCATAATTTGTAATCTGAATACGTAATGTCGGTACATGTATTCCTTTACTCCCCAACACTGCCAATTCATGCCGTTTGGTTTTTGCAACCTCTTGGGTTTTTGATGTCAAAGCTGACAGTGTAACTTTGCCTTAGATACAAGTCACTTTTGCCTAGCAAATCAACAGTAGAGATGATGAAATGGAATTTACTGCTTTTTCATTCTGCTCTGCAGTGCGCAATCATCAGTCACCCTGCTCTCCATCTCACAGTTGGATTTTTTAACCAAATTAGGAACTCTGTGAATTTCATGATAAATAGATTTGTTCTCTCTATTGTAGTGAAAAACTTCAGCTGTCATTTACAGAAGACTGTCTTTTAAAAAATGTTTTATTACTTTGGTTTAACAGGATAAATCTAAAGCCAAAGAGGTAATTTCTCTGAAAGAAAACAGTAACATTTATCACAGGTTTAAACCACCGCTTTGCGTATACATGAAATAATCTAATAATCATGTTCCTCATACTCCTCTAATGTCAGAACACTTTATAATTATATACACATAGCAATGGCAAGAAATGTGAATGATGCCAAACTGCGCATAATAAATGTCACTTCAATCACCCCTTTCATAGAGGAAACAGACTTCATACACACCCTCTCACGTAACCTATAAGATAATCTAAGTGAGATTCTTTTTTCCATTTTCAGTTCCTCATAATAACAATCATGGGTTATAAAAATGCTGATAAATCAGAAGAACCCAGAAGAACACTTTTTTTTTTTTGCTAAATAGCTGTGGAAAATGTAAATTTATGTTATTGTTGAATGTCCATCTTTACTTTAAAGGCCATGCTAACTTGAGGGAGTAAAAGTGGATATGGTTTGTAGTTTTTGGAGACATTCCATTCAGTACTGTTTACTTTGAAAGACTACACTGAAAGAATTAGAGGGGGGTTTATATGACTACTGCACAATCATGAAGTGCATAGTTTGTTTTACATTTTTTTTCTGCATAAACACGGATTTTAACAGTTTTTCACTTCTGCTTACACTTGGGCTTTAAGTAGTTTTGCTAGTTGTCACACTTTCTGTGACATTGCTTATGCTTGGCATTTTCTGAATTCTCTCTCTAGATGTATTGCAAACATACATTACGTCGAGAGATTCCATAGGCTACTATTGCAAGGTATTCTGGATGTAAACATTCATCTTGAAGCACAAAAAAAAATGTAAACGACTACTTCTTCATTATTAGTATTATTTGAGGAATTTATTAGCTAATTATTCTGTGCATTTTGATGCACACTGTTAGATTAAGATATTGCATCAGATTTATGCACTTTCTTAATCTAACATTTGCATTTAAATTCCCAGAATAATTAGATGCTATATCTTAATCTCGCAGTTTGCATCTAATTATCCTAGGAAAGTAGATGCAAAATGTTAGGTTAAGATATTTTTAAATGCTTAACAGTCATTATTACGTTATGAAATATTACGCTATACTGTCTATACCGGCTATTTGTAACATATACTGCTTTGAGCTATATATATACCTGTGCCTCTAATTTCAATGTACAGTATGTATGATGTTTTTAAAGGTGTTTTTGACTGTGAATATATTATAGGGTTGTGCTGAATTCATTAGCTTCTTGTGATCTTGACTGGAACGAAAAGAAGGGAATCTGGTTTGTAGAGAGTGAGCACGGCCATGACAGCTGCTTGCAGTTATTACCAGCCAGCTCACTTCTCAACTTGGGATTGCAGCCAGCTGTAGGGAGGGCAATAATTAGATTCTTAATACTCTGAAATCAAATAATCGTGGCCTTTTGATGCCATTTAAGTCCTTCTTTTATTGCACAGCATCACACATGCAGCTCTATATCAAAGCCAGAGCAAATCAGCACACAGAGAGGTTTTGTGCTCGCAGCAACATCTGACATACCCTGAGGTCATAACATGGAGTTTCTGGATGTTCGATCGTCTTAATTCCCTCTCTCTGCGTCTGCTTGGAAGTGGCGACGCAGAGGGTGAGAAAAGCAAATTAAGGAAAGGTTCACATTATTTTAATAATGGTATTCACAGTCGTGCTGTTATAAAAGCATGAACCAGTAAACTGATATTTCATACATAATTAAAAAGTCTACCATCACAATATTCATTTATATCTATGTTGTTGTTCAAAGTAAATGCATTATTTTTTTTATTTATTTATTCCTACTGATTGCAAATATATTTGCTAATTGATTGTTGAAATATTTTATTTGGAAAATATTAAAATAATTGCTATTTCCACGTTATTCTTAGAATATTTGTGCTGAGATACAAACGTGTAAAATCGAGAAGAAAACAAAGGAAGGATTCATTAAGGAGCTGGGGAGAGAACTCTGTATTGTAATTATTTGTCAGATACAAGATATGCAAAAGATAAGTGTTTACATGGATAATACAAAAAATAACATGTATTTTCATAGTGGTCACTGATGGAATGCATTAAGGACCATATGATATTCAGTTTTGCTGAATAAATGTCTTTTATTTGATGACCAGTTTCATCTAGCTCATGGAGGTCCATTTGTTTTTTACTGTGTTTTCTTACTTGTAACTAAATTCATTTATGGACCTTTGACCACCAGCTTGTCCACCAATGAGGCAATGAGGTGACCTTTTCAGAAGATACATTTGTTTGCACACTAACAGCTGAATGTGAGTTTGCTGCACCTCACACAGCCTCTCCCACAGCCTTGTTAAGCAAAACTTCCCTCTATACTGGATTCTTCCAGTCAGGAAGATGAAAGAACCTGAGACCTCTTGCATCTGCTTTGCCACCATTAACAAGTTGTGTGATGAGTTGCCAGATGTCTTCTTCCAGAACAAGGTTCACACGCAGTAAACATTTGTTGCTATGGTGGAAATGCTGGTGATTAATTGCTTATAGTGATCTGTGAGGTTATGGCTTTCTGCAAGAGTGTGGGAGAACAGCGATTCCGTTCACAAGGGAAATATGTTTGACCTAATTTGTTGAAACTTGTTTGAAGCAAGTCCACTGTCTCCTTAGTATTATAAAACTTCAGCGCCACTGCTAATGTTATCAAAGCATTTCTCCTGGACAGAGTCACAGTGTCTACTGTGATTCACTCTCACTTTGTCACAAAGACAGATTCACAGTCCCACTTATAAAGGCTGAGGTCTGTCCTCTTTCCACCAAATGAAAAAAGAATCCCTTAAACAGAAACAATGAATATGATTTTTAAAATGCAGAGTCATTGTTTATCCTAGCTGAATTTACAGCATTCTTATAATACAGCACACCATTGTTAGTTGCAGATATAACTAAGCAGCTAAATAAAGCAGGTTTTAACAATCTACTTAGGTCAGTTATAGTCCTGAAAACAGAATTTCTGCAGACATATCACTAGTACTCTTCTAAATATTCCCTTTTAACTTTAGGAACAAGTTTAACCACATTATAACAGTTTTTTGTACTGTCATTAATATTAATGTCATCATTATTGTTTGGAAAACACAATTTAAGTGTAAATGTAAATTTGGGTGGACAAAATAATAAAGTAATAAAATAGAAAATGAGGGGAAAAAAAAATAAAATTGAGATACAGTAGAGCACAATGTCAGAAAACATTAATTTGTTCACTCATTCATTCTTTTCTGCTTATCTGGGTCTGAATCAGGGAGGAAGCAGCTTAAGCAAGGAGTCAGTAAACACACAGGACTACAACTTAGTGCAAGACTAGGCTTAATCCATGCGGGTTAGGGTTAGGGTTTAGGGTTAGGGGCTATTTTATACATTGCTAGTCAAGCAGATCAAGTAAATATTAACTTATTTGTGTGAGATGGAAAATTTTGAACCATTTATCTATCACTGGCATCTTTAGAAATCATATTTGCACAATTCTCAATGATAATACAAGCAATAAACAGTGGAGATAAACCTGATATGAGCTGATAAACTTTGTTAATCTCAGCAACTATTATGAAATGAAAACAACTTTTTCATTATCTTTAATGAGATAAGGAAGACATTCAGATGACTAATATCGTGAAAATGGCACCTTTCCTGGTCTATTTTTCTTCTCATCTCTTAGTAAAGACCTACGGGTTCAACAGATCATTAATATAATGATATTTTTCTATTGTCGATTATACAAATCCATTTAAAATAACAAATCAAATTATGAAAATAAGACAAGCTAGAGGTAACACTTGCTTTTCAACAAGCCTCTGGAGAAAAACTCTGATGCTGCAGAATATGTGCATGGCTGCAGCAGTAGATTAAAAGAATGTGTCTCATTCTTAAAACCCACTTCGTTTTTACAAAGACTCTGACATTCACCAATGTTTCGTATTCGAGATTTGACACTAGGTACGAACCAGATATACAACTGCTGAAGAGCACTATAATGCAATTTGTATTGCTTACATGCACGTGCAGAACTTTAGTTTATTGTGTTGTCTTCTACTCTACAGTATAATATTATACTATTTCAATTCTTAACTTTTTAAAGAACAAATTTAGGAAAACAAGACAATATTGGAAAATTACGGCGAATGTGACTATCAATATGTCACGTAGGGGAGTGTCGGCATGACATGAGGCGAGGTCACGGTGCAGGACATTTATTCACCAAATAATAAAACACAAAGAACAAAAAACCGGCACGAGGGCCACAACCAAAACCAAACGATCAAACAGACACTAAACACAGGCAAACAGAAACTGGCACAAGGGCTACAAACGGATAAGGGCTTACATGTACAACAGAGGAACAACACACCGACATCAGGAGGGTAATGTGAGGGTGGACCAACAAGAAACACTGGGAAAAACTGAGCTTAAATACTAACACACAAACAAGGGGCTGGACCAATGAAACAAAGGGGAACCAATGGGAGAGCGATCACAAAACAACCAATAAAGGGACAACAAATGGGAAGGAGAGGGTGTGAGTACAATAAACGAGCACAGGTGAACAAACTGAGGAACCAAGATCTACCAATAAGACACAATGGGAAGGTGGAACATAGACTGATTGACAGAAGACAGTACACACAACATGGCCGAACACTACAGACACAAAATGGCTGACACAGGACACACAACATGGCCGAACACTACAGACACAAAAGGGCTGAACAAAATACACACTAAACAGAAAACACACATCACAACGTTCAAAGTCCAGGGGGAGTCATGACACAATATGTGGATTGAGCCTCTTCTAACAAACAAATTTTGTCTTCTGCGTATTTCAACTGTAATTTAGTTTCTCAGGCGCTTAACTACTTTTTTCAAAACAATAACCACATTCTCAAATCAGCCGATGCAGCCTGCAGAACACTGACAAATTTGGCAGAATTCCCCATTTTCCCTGGAAAACCCTCTACGTGAATCAAAATACTAAACAGCTATTGCAAAACTCACTGAAACAGTAACACACATCAAACAGGAGACACATACAGGCAGTCAGTGAACACTCTCTGACAAAATACTCACTCACTGCAGTAAAATCAGTACACACACAGAGGGAGCAACAAAGTACAAAAACACGTCTTCTGTGAAGGTAAAGTGGTTTTATTAGGTGTGTATGAAAATGTAAAAATCAAGAAAACAAAAATGTCATGTGCAATGTTCCCTCTAATTTTTCATGTGTCTGAGCAAACACACAAACTCCCTGAGCGGTCCCTTGGACCACTGTGAGCAACATCAGACGTGTGCACTGTGGTCACGCCAGCATCGCATCTATTCAAGTTACATGGTTTATTAAAAGAATCAAATTTCAGCATTTACATTTCTGTTAGAATACTTTTCATTAAGTGCTTTAGCCCACTTACAATAAAAATTACAAAAATCTTGTTCATGACCTGTGTAGTATGTTAACGCTATTGGAAATATAAATATTTAATTTTAACTATGGCAAAACATGAACTGCCAACCAAACCGAGCCAACTATAAACTCCAATTTTGAAAACACACTGAATATTTTTATTATAAAGCTCTGACTTCCAGTGTGTGAAGCTCCTGCTGTGCACTGGGTGAGAGGGTCCTACTGTGGTCTGGGGGAGGGTCCTGTGACTCTTTGTCTGCAAAATACAGTATGTAATGACACAATTATTTGCATTTCTACTACTCATAAACTAGTAACAGTATTTAATGATCAGTATCCATAACTGAAATTGTAAATAAATGACACTAGATGAGCACAAATCTGATTGAGGACTTAAATTTCACCTTAATTTTTCCGTCTGTCCTTCTCACGTCTCCAATGGTTGTACACGTTGTCCAGGTTGATGGCCTCATCTGCTTGCAGCTTTGACTTTATGCGCATCAGCTGGTCCAAATGGTCCACTTCAAGACAATTTCTGGATGCTGTTTTGATACGATTCATCAAACTAAAGCCTCTTTCACAATCTGCACTGGATGCTTGAAATGTAGCACAAATATCCACAAGCTGTGAGATGTTGCAGCCACCATATCTGAGAATGTGCTGATTGACCCATGTTTAAGTTTTTGCCTCATTATGTACTTGAATTCAGCATATTCACTGTTAATGACCTCCATAGAATGTGGGCGGTGGAGAATGACCTCATACTTCTTTGCCAGTGTGGCAATGTCTGCTGCTCCATACTCAAAACTGATGTCTGAACTCAATGCCTCAATGTCAAATGCAGACCACTCCTTTAATTCATCCTCTGGAAAACGAGCATCCAAGTGATCACAGAGCTTACGAATAAAATGTGTAATCTCACCGATATTTTTGCTATCAGCTGATGAGGCCCTCATCACCTCTTTGACATGGTCACTCCACTTAACATCCTTTTCCTCTGTCAAGTATTGGGAACGCATCAATCTTTGCTCTTGCAAAGCAGTGCCCTTCCATCACAGTCAGGTTGCATCTTTGAAAAGAAAGACACAGGTGTGTCGCCCAAAACATCTCCCAGAGCAGTGAGAGTAACCTTGAACTTTGAATCGGTCAGCTTTTTGTAACAGTAATTTGCCACTGGATCGCTGTTATCACTGGATTCTCTTTTGCAGTATTCTTCCAGCACAGTGTAGTTCCTCAGAACAGCATTTACATCTTGGTACCGCGACAGCCATCGCACTTTGTTCAGAGGCCTGAATGACAGTGTATCCTCATCAAGAATCTTTGCTAGGTCTTCCAATTTTCCTCCCTTTACAGTGGATCTAGAGAAAGTGGAATAAAGCGTTCTAAAAATAGTTTCCACATCACGCATCAAAGGTACATCTTTCCACGCATCATCAGTGCCCAAGTCCTCTCTATTGGCCACACAGCGTTGTTCAGTTAGGTGTAGTATTTGCCGCTTTAATAAAGCTGCAACTCCGTTGTGCTTTCCTAGCATTACTGAGGCACCATTGGAGGTCAGCATCACCATTCTCTGCATGTCTAGTTCATGCTTGGTGTAAAACTGAGTTATTGCCTGCACAATATCCTGAGCAGTGCATGCTGTCAGCTGGATGATGCCGCCAAACACAGTTTTATGGTTGATGTAATTTTCCTCCCTGTATTTAATATACAGGACTAGCATTTTGTGCACTGTTATGTCTGTGCTCTCATCTAGATCAGGGTGTGGCAAGGTGCATTTTTAACTTTACACATCGTTTCATTCTGCACTATTTGATTAATTGAATTCACAAACTCAAAGGCATAATTTTTGCTTCGCCAGCTTTCTGGTATACTCACATACTTTGCCATGTGATCGTGAACTTGTTGAACTGACAGCATAGAAGCATTCATGTTGATGGCTAGTAGAATATTGTCGATGAGAACTTTAACTTGCTCAGGGTTGGATTTCTTTACAAGTAACAGCTCGTTCCTCTTCTCTCGGTCATTGGCGCTCTCCCCCAACAATGTACCGGTCCCAATTCCCATCTTACATCTTCTTACAATTTCAACCGCTTTAAAATGACTTTTGTGCTGAATGTGACGCTTGAGGTAGTCCAGCTTCCATTCTGTCCACAATTTTCCCTCTGGAAACTCGCTTGCTATTTTGGCATCGCAACATGTTTCGCAGAGCAGACCTTTCTTGCTGGAAAAAGAAAAAATCTCACCCAGTTTCAATGTTTTTTCTTCTGTTTGCACATACTCTGACAGCCATTCCATCTTAAAAGAATTGCATTTCATTTTTACTTTGGCTTGGTGAGGGGATGTGCCACTGCCCATTCGTTTTGCCACTATTATAAAGGGTCAACATAAGCAGCACTTAGCATCATCCGTACCGCTTTGCTAGCTAAAACACCAGTGGTGGCACATAAGGACGCTGTCATAGCCTGTCAACGTTGATTAGCTGCGTAAATACGTATGTGAATCGCATCATTGTCTGGAGCAGCTGTGCGCGGTTGGATTTTTTTTTGTGCGCAGAGACCGTGTCAGCAGTGAGCAATTGCGCACGCGCGCAGCTTAGAGGGAACAGTGTATTCTAACCACTAGACCAAGACCACCCTTAAAAAGCCAAGTTTATTCCGGGCAGAAACAAGCTCACAGTGCTTTTCAATGTATTGCCTATTGATATGAAATTGACATATACTCCACTGTTGTATATTTAGCGGATAGCTATGATTATTCTCCTGGAGGAGAGATAAAGGGCGAGTTATTTCATTTTAGTCTATTCACATGAGTATTTTCATGTATATTTACTGCAGACAGTGTGCCTTATTCAAAACATATACCTAAGATTAGAACTAAAAACATGGAGACAACATCCAAAAGAGGGAGACAGATACAAGTAAAACATTTTGCTAAAGTAGAAAATGAAAAGAAACTCATTGCCACTGTGCACAATTGAAGTTGGAGACACAGTTGGACAGGAGACTAAACATGCATAAATAGTGCTTTGATTAAAAAGAAATGATCGGTGTTATGTTAATTTGTTATGTTTTAACCCTTTTTGTGCCCTCGTTTATATTAACCTGTAGTACGATGTTCTGTCCATCAGGTGGAAGCAAAGACCGTGGAACATCAAAATAACGCACCTATATTATCAAGTGTGACCCTATTTGGCGAAATGAGTCGGGAGTCGCACGTTATAATTTTAAGGTACAGGCTGATAAAACTAAAAAGCATTGAAAATATCGATTTTTATTATTTAGTCTTAAATGAAAGAATAGGTCTTCAAAATTCATCTCCCAAAGTTTCAAAGTCATGATTGTGTAAAGGTACTTAAATGTCTGTTTAAGTCAATTTTCAACTCTCAAATTTGACCAAAAATGTCCAAAATTACGGTGACCGGGAGGGGACACCTTCGGTTCACTGCCCCTCGCGTCTCCTTGGTTAGATTTGGCTTTCACTGTTAGCTTGCTCCTCACTTCCGGGTTCTGTGACTGCACTTCGTGCCCTCTTGAGTAGTTCACTATCTGGTGAGAGCGCACTCACTTCCGGGTATGTTGTTTGCACTGCGTGTTCCCTACCTAGAAGGTCAGTGTCTGTGTAGAACACCCCCGCGCTTATTATTGCTTTCACCTGTGTCTCATTTTGCCTTGAGTTTGGGATGGTGCATATGGCAAGCCGTTTTTATTTAAGTCAATTTAAGCGGTGTGTCTCTGAGTCTGTATCCCTCATACTATGGGTGGTTGTGGATTACGTTTGGTCTCATCTCTTTGTTGCCCGGTCTCAGTTCTGCTCTTCCCCCCTTGGATTTCTGGATTCCGCTTTGTTCTGTTTATTGACTCATGTTGTTCACCCATCTCTCCTTTGCTTCTCCCCAGGCTCTCAGTAAGCTTCCTCCCGGTCAGACTGTCGTTGTGCTAACCGAGTCTGGATCGGTTCAATTCGCCTCCTGAGTCTTAGAGCGTAAGGACCTCGCTCTTTCTGTTTACTCACCGAGGTTTTCCTCATACCTCCTGCAAACGACTGGGAGCATGGGCCCTCGGCTTTCAGTTGGTACTTTGTTCCTGGTTTTGTGTGTTTTTTTTTTCCCGTACCATTTTGCCCTGCTTTTGTGTGTGCTTTTGGACTTTTCCCCATTTTTCGCCATCATTATGTTCACCCTCTCTGTTCCCATGCAAACATGCAAAAAGCCAAGGCAGCCCTCAAATGAGCTCAACAAAGCGCTCAACATGCAATAAGCAACATTAAACATGTTTAACATGTTTCAATATCTCTCTATATGTATCTATATTGAGGAAATCGCTTCACTGGAAGCAGTTATCCAACCTGATCACATTATATGTTAAACTCAACAAACCACAGTGGCAGACCCTTCTCAAGACCAAGCTCGCTGTTTTATTGGCGTGCAGAGTTGTTATAAATCGGCATTTAATGTCCAGATACATGAATGCTAATTAAATATATAAGCTTTATTTATAACAACTGTACAATTATTTTTCCTACCCTGGCCTGCAGCCCCGGTAAAATCGGCTGGGGACCCTTTGGAGTTATTTTTGCTTTAAATGTGCTGCTTTTGGCCTTTCTGGCAGAGAACTGCATTTTAGCGCATGATGGCGTTCCACATGAGAATCACGAGGCTAACGTGTTTGTTTACCAGTTTGTTTGACAAGTACAGATCTATGCAGTTCATTGTCATGTGCTGGATAGTGATCTGTAGTCAGTAGATGGTTGTGCTCTAACTAGCATGACAAATCAGATTGGTTGGAGGTTCTTCCTGTTCTGGAAGAGTAGAGATGCTTCTTGGAAGGACCTGGAACACAGTGTGTGATGCTGCCTTTGACCAGCAGGATGCTGAGGTTGTGTGTTTCGAGAGTTGGGCTGTGGCGCTCCTGTGGAGATTCTGGGAGCAGCTGATTTTGGTAGAGGAGAGGGTCCGGTGTGGTCAAAGGAGCTTCAGTGTAGAAACAATGAGTCTTAGATTTACTCCTGTCCAACATCATCATCACTCAGACACAACTGCTCACATGCTAATGATGTGGGTCTGGTGTTCTGGTAAGATATGTCAGTTTAACATGTTATACTTTAATTAAAAACATAGCATTTATCCATTAATATTCCCTGTTTTATCTAACAATCTACTGTATCTATGCATATAAATTGTGTGCAGACAGATTAAGGCTAGTGGATGGTGGCAGCCGCTGTGCTGGGAGGGTGGAGATTCTTCATAGTGGACAGTGGGGA